>LQNK01000002.1:160828-194005 GCA_001586405.1 Phoebis sennae | reverse complement strand
AAAAATATGCACAAGATATATACCAGACTATTCATAATGAGCGTTATGCACCAACTAGAATTTATTAAAGATAAACACTTTATCATAACGTTATATTAGTGGCATTCACTTTAAATAGATGATAAACGTTAATCATCACTGAATCAATATTTTTGTAATTATTGATAATTGACTTCATTAATAAAGTTAATATTGTTGAATGACCACAATCTTAAAAGGTATTTAATTAAGTATATTATTAAATACGTGGAAATACTTTGTGTTTCAGCAAAATTGTATATTTTATAACTTGTTTAATGATCACGTAACTACATAGAGATAATGACGTTTTCTAGTCAGATCATTTCGAGGGTAATTATAAATTTTATAAAAATGATGTTACATCTGTTATCATCTTTCAATTTCCAGATAATAGTATGTCAAATGCAAAATGCTAATTATTTTGAATGTATTTTGCAAGTATCTACTTGATATAATGTTTTGATTTTAATACTTTAAGTAGTTTAGAAATTTCATCATTAGGTAGTCTAGATCTATACTAAAATTATATAGCAGAAATATTTCTGTGTTTGTGATGTTAAAATTAATCATGTACAAACTTAAAATTAATAATTACTAATCTTTTTATGGGGTTTTAAAATACCACGGATAATCGGATTAGAAGCGATGTAAAAATATACTAGATGTACTTGATAGATTATACTGTGACTTCTTAATGGAAATGTATTTTAAAATATTTGAATTAAAGATCTTTTTCCACTATTTCCATTATTTATTAGTTAAATTTATTTTATTAGAGCCTCGTAGAGTTTCGCAAGTGTAGAACTAATAATAGTGTAATAAAGACTTTGATTCAAATATTTTGAATATATACTTATTATTTTTTTACAGTTCATAAAATACTGTGTGTTCAACCACGCATTTAGCCGATGAATTTTATCATTGTCCTACTCTGTTATCATAATATTTAGACTAAGACAATGTTTACGATTAAACTTTATCACGGAAGTCACGTAATTAGTTAATGAGATTTAAATTAATATTTATTAGATGTCAATGACCTTAGAACTAATAATTAATTTAGTGGAAGTAAATATTACCACAAAATAACTAGGGAAGTCAAACTCTATACCAAGCGTTTGTTTTTCCGGCTGGTTACGATTTGGACAAATTTAATAAACAATTGAATAGGCACTTTCTAGGCAGACATGAATAACATCTCTGACCGCACCACCACTTTCCATCAGGTGGAAATAATCTAAAATATCTTATCATTTCATACGTTTGATACACGCCTCTGCCATCTGTGAGCGTAATATTCCGAGAGTTAAGAGCCATTTTTAACCGACTTCAAAAAGGGGGAGGAGGTTATCAATTCGACCGTATTTTTTTATGTACTTTACCGCGTATCTCCGGCGTTTATGGGCCGATTTAGAATTTTTTTTTGCATTCGAAAGATTTCATGTCAGTCAGTGTTGTCCCATAGAAATTTTGTTCAAATTTGATCATCCATGTGGAAGATATTCCAGGGTACTCCTCGAAAATCAACAGAATAAACTCTGCGGTTAAGGTTTAATGATGTGTATACCGACTGAATTGTGACTAGATGATGTGATTACCCTTCACAAGACACTAAAAAGGGAAAAATAAAAATGTTTGCCAAAAAATAGGACCGACTTCCTCACTGCAAAATCTTGTTAAGTTGAAAATAAATAAGGGCACCGACTTTGTATAGATTTCAACAAAAATAAAAAAAAAAGTTATTTTTACAGTGAGCAAAAATTTGTCTGTTGCTTCTCTACGATACCCCGACATGGTACTGTAGACCTGGTTGGTGAGTAAACCAACATAAGGTTTCAACTTCCACCATGCACGGATTTACCAAAGCGAATACCCACCAAATTGAACATGCCCACACTCTAATAGACTTAAAATGTCATATTTTCGAACACAAGTTTCCTTTTTTGCGAAAGTTTGGTTTGTCAACGCCCTTTAGTAGTTCACTAGTATTACGCACGGCTTCTCTCCCGTAGCATAATGTTATATAGTCTACTAGCGACCCGCCCCGGCTTCGCACGGGTTTAATGGATGATATTATACATAAAAACCTTCCTCATGAGTTACTCTATCTATTAAAAAAAACCGCATCAAAATCCGTTGCGTAGTTTTAAAGATTTGAGCGTTCATAGGGACATACAACATGACACATGACAGAAAAAGCGACTTTGTTTTATACTATGTAGTGATGTCACTCAGTGAAGATTAATGGTGAGATATCTAGTTTCCAGAGTACAAGCATTGCTTTGTTTGGGACGACTGTATATTCTTGTGTATCTTTCGTTTTTATTCTCAAACTATCTCTTGTAATCTGCTGTGCAAGATTACATTGAGAAGAAAAAGTACAGTAGCGATAAGACCGCTTTCTGTACTTTTTCTCCTCAATGTATCTTCGTGTATCCTTATTAAGTTTGATAAAGAATTTTACATTCATTCATTCACAATTGTTCATATATCACTCAGTGTCTTTCTTATCTCTACTCTTCGTTATCAATAAGTAGTATTTTGCATATCGTTGTTTATATTTCCGCATTTCGCTCTTACGTCTACACTCAGCTATTGAATATTTGCCTCATCATTGTCTATGTCTTACTTATCATAATTACAATAGATATCATATTGATAAGATCGTGCATATTATCTGTCTAGGAGGAGTAGTGGAGTTAAATAGTTTTTATCTATGTTTAATGATTTCACAATTGAACCCATATCGCAGGATTTAATTTTATAACATTGTTTTCTTTATAACAACGACATTACGTATATTTAACCTTCACAACACACAAAGGATCATTTTCAAAAAAAATATAATAAAATACAAATTATAAAGCGGTTTGTTTGTTTATTTAAGAACACTGTTCTTATGTAGGCAGTAGGCAAGCGGAGCACGCGGTCCACCTGATGTTAAGCGACCGAGTGTGAAAATACTGAACAATAGTTTATATCACATTTCTAAAGTCGTTGAAATATGGCATTCCTGAATAATTAAAAAAAAACTGTACAAAACTTGCATTCCGCGTAACCGCCGTCGTGGCGGTTAGTTAGTAAACTCATAAATCTGCATGAAGTGCTTTTATTGATGATATTAAGCAGCCCATTTCATATTGAGCACAATGTTCACAGTCTCAGAGGAGCGAACGATATCACACGTAAACACCATTGTAACGACATTTAATTTAAAACATGCGGCCATAAAATGTATTGGAAAATACTATAACGACGAAGGACGTATTGATAGCTATAGTACAAAATGTATGTGTAGTAGTTAAAAGTGTATAATATTATAATAAGAAATAAAGTGTCTCCGACTGGTGCTATCAGTTTTTTTATGTCAAAGCAGGCAAGCGGGGCATGCGGTCCACCTGATGTTAAGTGACCGACCGCAGCCCATGAACATCTACAACATCAAAGTGTCACAGATGCCTTGCTTGCTTCAAGGAGGAGGATGTTAGGAAGTAGGGAGAGGAGTAGAATATGATGAGAGAGGAGTAGGATGGGAATACAGAATAATGGGTGCATAGACAATAATTTGTTGAAGTAAACTTTATGCCCTTTGCGAAATTTTTACTTGTTAAAAATAAAATAAATAAATATCCTCGGACATTTAACATAACGCCATCTAGTCCTAAACTAAGCAACTTACTATGGAAAGTGGATAACTGATAGAAATACTTTTTTTGTAAATACATACATACAATAGATATTAACACCCATACAGTAGAAAATTACAACGTTCATCACATAATTTTCTACCCGTGGGAATCGAACCCACACCCTCCGGCGCAATAGACACTGACGTATCCACTGCGCCAAGCAGTCAATAAGTTGTTAATACTATGTCTTGGGGATAGTGATCGTTGTAAAGTACATGATAAGTGATATAAGTGGTGATAATATTCTAAGAGTATACACGTGGGGTTAAGGATATCCACGTGTTGTGCAGTTTCTTAGAATCCTCCGAAGCGTGAGTGAATTAAATAAATATTAAGTTTCGTAGACATTATGCACTTAGAAAACGTTTATTTTTCAAAGCTTTTAAATAGAAATTGTATTTAAATAAAAGAAACGTTAAAGTTATTGCTTTTCTGTCTATTCTGAACTTAAAATCATCTATGTAATTATACATCTATACTAATATAAAGTTGAAGAGCTTGCTTGTTTGTTTGGACGCGTCAATCTTAAGAACTGCTAGTCGGATTTAATAGGAACTTGTTTTGTTTAAATAGACCATTACACTTTGCTACGGGAGCGCAGTAGAGGCACAAAATAGAATGCAATATAATTTTATTTCCATTGGACACAGTGCAGGATATATTACTACTACTTTATTCATAACTAACGACCTGCCCCGGCTTCTCACGGATTTAACGGATGCAATGCTGATACTAAGTACACTACAAAAAAACTGTGCGCTTTGTATATAAAAATTAGTACATTATTTGATAAATCTCGTAGGGTTTAGCCTGGGTTTGCAATATAAGCGGAAAAATTATAATTAACGACATCTCATTAGAAAACTCAAAAATAACAGTATTTCACATATTAATAGTGGATAATATGTTATCATACATATAAACCTTCCTCTTGAATCACTCTAATAAAAAACCGCATCAAAATCCTTTGCATAGTTCTAAAGATTTAAGCATACAAAGGGACATAGGGACAGAGAAAGCGACTTTGTTTCATACTATATGGTGATTACTTGAGAATACCCAACGAATCCCTTACATACAAAGGCCTTTATGATATGATTAGTAATCGCTGTTTTCTTGTTTCGAATAAGATTTTATCGTACAGCCAGAAGCATATAATATATTTAACCATGGGCAGAGTAGCAAAAATATTTTTGCTCATCTGCCCATGGTCAGATATATGTATATGCTTCTGACTGCACGTGCATGTGTTGTGGAAATAATAACCAATATTATATTACTACTACTTTATTCATAACTACTTGAGAATCAGCCCTAGCCGCAATGGTAGCCAATCTTGAGCAATATGGTTTATGGGCGTAACGTGGTGTAAGTGATTTAGATAGCTAATCAACGAAATCCCAGCGCTATTAAACGGTTATGAAGGTAACTTCTTCGTTAGGGGAATTTCAGCTCCATTACTTTCTCGGCTAATGATTTGCGACTGTGATATGTTCTTTCGTGTACAGTCGAACGATAATTATTAATTAATGTTAAATATTGAAAGTATGATATAATGTATCAGTTATATAAGATTACGGATACAAATAGATATTTTTGTATCTGTAATCGTAAGTTGACGATGCTGCTCGCTGAAACTAAATCCAATGTCATATGTAATTATTGATAAGTAGTTATATTTAATGTTTTATATATTGACGATCATAAGTGTTTATTTATAACCTAAATGAGAAATAAAGAATTGAATTGAATTGAATTGATATACTTAAGATAGTAAAAAGTTAAAAACTATCAATCGACGAAATTGATTTTAATATTGAAATGGTCTCTTGTGACCATTTTTTACTGTTTGTGTAAAATATTGCACTTTATGTTACGGAGCAGTTGGTAAAAATGTACCCTTTCTGTATGCCTAATGTACCTTTAAATAGCACAGATTTTTCCCAAATCATTCGCAGTTATTTTCGGCTTTTATAATTATCTGTAAGCCTTGTATTCAGCGGGTAACATACATTCGAAGTCCGTTCGTTCGTCTGTCTGTCTGTAGCGGTCGTTTTCAATATTCTATCTATCCCTTGTTTTGCTTACTAAAGTCAGGCAAATGTAATTATTTGCACTTACTTTGATTTCAATATGCTGTCGACGGATAGCCTTTGTTTTGACTTTTGACAATCAAATGTCATTTAATCTGAGATTACTATCTATCCATGATCTTTGATACATTATTGAAAACGGCCGTAAGTCTATAACTAGACGGTATCTTATGAATCGTGATCTTAACACACTTGACATTTTTACAGGTGAAAAGTAGAAAAATAGAATTAAATAAATATTTAAAGACCCTCTTCAAAATGTGATTTTTTTGTCTTTTTTCATGCCTGAGTCTGACTCGCATTTGGCCGGTTTTTGTTTATATTAATGTGGGTAGGTTTTGTGTAGGTAATACAAATAAGTAATTCATATTAAAGGCAAATAACAAAAAATCTCTCTTTATAAAGATCTAATAAGCTGGCTAGATTACACGGAGTAAATTCTATACCTTGATATTACATAGTGTAGGAGTTACAGTATATATTGTACCTAATACATTTTTCCGAAGAATCGTATATAACCTTTAGTCATCGATTGCTAATTTAGATATATACAAAATTTTAATCAGCTTAAATGTCATGTTATCACTTTCGTCAATGGATCCATCTGCTAAAAATTTAATAAGTAATAAATCATGCATTTATCAAATTCCACGACTGATATGAAAATTTATCTTTTGCAACTATTATTTACGATAATTCAACATAATTTTCATGTTTTAAAACTACAATGGCTTCTTAAAAAATTAATTTCTAATGTACCTATAAGTATAATTCTAATATTGAAGTTTATTTTTAAACTTATCACGGTTTCCTTAACGGCCATCTTCAATAATGTATCAATGATTATGGATAGATTGTTATATCAGATTATATGACAATAGATATACAAAAGTCATAGCAAATGTATCCGTCGTTAGGATATTGAAATTAAAGAGCAAGTTGGATCATTCCACTAAGTATAAGATTTTTAACAACTTATAAACTAACCCAAATACAAGCAAATTTAAACATCCTTTCACAATTCGTACAATAACAGTGGAGATACATCTCTCGAACCAAAAGTTTCGCGGTAATCCAATTTGAGTTGTACTCGACATTCGCGTCACTCTCATTCAGAGTGAAACCTCATTTCGGTCTGATATAGAGATTAATGGTTTATGTGAAATGGGAAAGGTGAGTTTTACTTGAAATTAAATTGTGTCTTTGGTAAAATTGTTTCTTTTTATACCTTTGTCTATGTTTAAGACAACTAGCAAGTTATTGTGCTAGGTTCGAGTCCGATCGCAGAGTTTTTGACCCTAATTAGAGCCAATTATAGGTTAGTAAGTTTAGTATATACTTTGTGACAGTTACCTATAGATGATAAATTAACGGCTGTTTTAAATAATGTACCAAAGATTATAGATAGATTGTAATCTCAGATTATAGGACGTAAGATTGACAAAAGTCATAACAAAGGCTATCCGTCGACAGCATACTGAAATGAAAGTAAGTGCAAATAGATAGATTTGTCTGTTATGAAAACAAGGGATAGATAGAATATTGAAAACGGCCGTTTGATATTTTATAAGACTTATTATGGACTGCGTTAAATAACATGTGATGTATAGGTTAAGTAAACGTACGATGGGACTGGCATGCACGTTGTTATAAAAGTCCCTAAATAAATAAAGAATAAAAAAAAACTAAAACTAGTATTCACCACCCACTGACACCTAGTCTTGGAAATTTTTCATTTTTAAGTCCTTCCCAACTCATTAGAACAAGACCATTCACCACCCCTGAATTGTTATCAATTTTCTTCATATCGATATAATAATTTCTAATTATATGAATGAATTTGGTGCTAATTTAAATCATATTATTCTCTTGTCTTGAGACGATAGAGAGACGGATAGACGATATTATTATCCTTTTTATTTCCACGCACGCATTACTTATTCTTGGAATGTTCATACATATTTTAGTTCGTCTACGAAATCTAAATTTGCGATGACATTATTCTACGAGACAGACGTTGAAAGTAGGTTACTTATAAAAATATTAAAATATATATTCTTCAGTCTAATTTAGGATCGAAAGAAGCCTTTAATTCAATACAAAAGGTATATTATATCATTTTGTAAAATCCGTACTAATGATACAAACCTTTGATGTTGTATTTTCGTAACTAACTACGAATGAACTATTTGCGCTTTGACATTCGATAATATCCTTTGTGAGTTTAGGCCTGTCTATTTTAGACACTAAACTAGTTACGAACTCGAATTATAAACCTAGACAGTGACGGTAGTATTTCAGTTCGTACAACTTCAAATAATTACGTCTACGTCTTATCTATTTCTGGGCGCCTGGTACCAATATAAATTATTCCATAAATCTAGCCAAGGGTTCAACTGTCAGCATCGTATGTTAGGAGTCTCCCTGGATTTGGACTTTTAAAAAACTAATTTTTAATTAGCAAATATAATGAGAGGCAGCCGTCTTATTAGGAAGGATGTTGGATAGAGACTAACTGGGAAGATCTATTGAAATGGGAATGTAAAGAAATGATGTGAAGGATGGTTTTAACTAGGGTAGGGTATTATACCATAGAGGGTACGGATATAACAGTACACATCGGACACATCGGATTTAACGGATATTCTTTATATTATATAAACTAGCGACCCGTACCAACTCGGCACGGGTGCAATGCTGATACTAAATACACTACAGAAAAACTGTGAACGTTTTATACAAAAATTAGTACATTCTTTTGATAAATGTCGTAGGGTTCAGCGTGCGTTTGCAATGTAAGCGGAAAAAAATGATAATTAACGACATCACATTAGAAACCTCAAAAATAACAGTACCTCTCCACTATTTAATGAATGTTATGATACATATTCCTCTTGAATCACTCTATCTATTAAAACTGCATCAAAATCCGTTGCGTAGTTTTAAAGATAAAAGTATACAAAGGGACATAGGGACAGGGAAAGCAATTTTGTTTTATACTATGTAGTGATTCACACACGTGTGGCCATTACATACGGATCGCATTTAAACAAATAATAACTTTTTACCAAACTCTCGGAACTCATACATGCATACATATATACAAAGCAGAAATACTCTTTGTTTAAAAGCGCTAACATATTTTGTTAGTACCGTACACAATTTTGAGTGTATTTTTATTATCTTCGGGCTTGTGTTATTGTTTAAATTTCTTTGGTAATGTTTGAGTATCGAGAGAGTTGGCTTATATCTTTAAAATACAGATTTACCCAGTATGATAACAACGAAAACAACAAAAACGCAAAATAAACATTAAACACCGAGGGATTCAGAAAATTTTAAACATAATCTATTTACGAGCTTTATTTTTCCATAAAAGTTAAGAATTCTTTGAAGAGACGAAATATGCTATTGTTATCATCACAAAAGGCTTGCCCCTCGTTTGTCGAATGGTCAGGAAAAGTATAAATGCTTCGGATACTATGCTAAATTCTGAGGTTTTGTATAACGGTTGTTATTTTTAGGGCGATACTTTTTATACACTTTCGGAATTTCTTTTATACTATAAATAATGTTCTATTTGAAGGTCTTATTTAGGACTTATAAGTTTATAACCCTTGAATAAGAACTTGGTATTTTATTACTTACAAAGGTAGCGCGGTATCGCGTGTAGGTTGCAAAGATTTGTAATTCGTGGAGTCTCAAAAAAAGGCGGTATGCCCATTTACAAATTTTAAAACATTTATAATGTACAGAAATGGTCTGGTAACCTTTATATTTTATTTTTATTTTTAATGTAGATATAGATATTTAAATAAGCAATAATACTCGTGGTAGGAGGGAGATCATAAATCATTAAAAACGTAATAATATATTTGTTATTTTTTAATAATCAATACAAATTTTTATACAATATAATATGTTGAAAATAGCAAGAGTCAACATAAGTTATAAAATAGCTATACTGTGGGAAATCGGATATTGCTAATGATTTATTGCAGGCGTACAAATTTACAATGATATCATTATAGTTAAATGAGTAAGTACATTGATAAATATCGGAAATATGCAATCAAAATTTCTTACTATATTGAAAAGAGCCACCTGGCTGCCAATTTCCATGAGAAAACGGTGAGTTACTCTTGGAAGCTCCTAAATTTAAATCAAATGATGAAGTTGGTGTTTTATGTAGATTGACGAAACCTCCGACATTGTAGTCAGTTTTGTTGAACATCGGGGTATGAGATACGGACGCTGAAGCACCCATCTTCTCTCTGAAAATAGTAACAATTAAAGTAAATAATGGGTTATTATTATTTAAAATTTTTGTGAAAGGGTCTATGCTCAATTTCAGAAAAGAGAAACGGCAAATTATATATTTTCGCTATTGCTTAATTCATATGCTAACGTATTTTTCTGCCCAGCATAGGTGCTGTATGTAAAAATATATTTTTTAGTGAAAGGTCTTATAAAATATGATATAAATCCTGATATGCCATAATCACTTGTTACAATGTTGATGTACAATAAATAGTGTCTCTATATTTTTATATAATATAGCGCCTGTTAAAATTCAATGGCAAAAATAATGTTAACATGTGAATTAAGCAATAGCAATATATGTGAATTTATTTAGTAAGACCATTTCAGAATTTTTTAATGCAATATCTCGAAATTTGTTAAAAAAAATTCTCGATTCTTACCGAAAACTATAATCAACGCCACCTCCATGAGTCGCGAAATTTGGATGCGCTTTCGGCATAGTTTGTGTACTAAACGCATGGACATCTAGCTTATGATCTGGTGTATGGATGAGGTTCAGATTCGTAGATCCTGTGACTTGGTTCCCCATACCGGGGATGTGTTTAGCGGATAATCCTGCTGCATGGCCTCCTCTAAAAAACATAATTTACTAGTATTTCAAAGTTTCAAAAACACATTCCTTCGTCTGGTACAGTGATTCCCAAAGTGGTCTATAAAGACCCCTAGGGGTCTATGACAACCTGCAAGGGGTCTACGTCGCGAAAAAAAATTTTGGCGTCCATGAAATTAAACTAAATCAGGTAAGTAGGGGGTCTAACCGACACTGAAAAATATGGTAAAGGGTCTACGACACAAAAAAGTTTGGGGAACTCTGGTCTAGTACAAAGCAGTGTTTTTCAGTGTAAGGGTTTGCGTACATATTATTTTAAAGTATCTTTGTAAAAAAAATCATCCAAATCGGTTTAGTGGTTTGCAAATTAAGAACAAACTAAGTATCGTAATAATGTTTACTTTGACAATTATTTATTTATTTGAAATAAAGAGTATAAGGAATCCGAAATTAATTTTCAAAGCTCAAATATTAGAATGAAAAATGAATAATGCACTAAAAATCATGAAACAAGTTTTTGTACATAACATTTGAAATGTGATAAAAATCTTGAAAAGGAAATGAAAAAAATAAAAACTAGTAAGATGGCATTGTTTTGATGCAGACATGATGTCCCACAAAAATTATTTCCTAATTTAAATAAAAGATTTACAATAATAAAAAGTTAATTGACCCGTTTGGCGCAGTGGTTCAGCAATGGTCTATTGCGCCGGAGGGTGTGGGTTCGACCCCACGAGCAGAAAATTATGATGTGATGAACATTATAATTTTCTACTGTCTGGGTGTTCATTTATCTATAGTATGTATGTTTTTACAAAAAAAAGTATGTTTAAGTATGTATATTAGTTATCTGGTTTCCATAGTACAAGCTTTGCTTAGTTTGGGACTAGGTGACGTTGTGTTAAATGTCCAGGAATATTTATTTATTTATATTTAAATAAAATACTTTAAGTATTTTAAACGCGAATTTTACATTATTATTAACTCTACGTTTCGACCACTTTACAGTGAGCGTGACTTTTTCAGTCACTCGTGATCAGTCACTGTAAAGTGTTCGAATCAACGGGTTAATAATAATGTAAAATAATGTATAATAAACTGCGTTTAAAATCCTTTAAAAAGTATTTTATTTAATATGGAAAATACGCGTTAAAACAAACACAAGAAAAAAATACATTTAACGAGGTCCTTTTTTTCCACCGGAGTCATAAATGTAATATTTAATTAAAATTTAAGATAATTTTATTTCGCTTTATCCTCTAATAATTAAATTTTAATTTAATAGTTTATATACGCGGTTAATAAAATATTTCTTTTAACGTTTTTGTTTCGACGAACGAAAAAAACATTCCCAATCTATTTCAATCCGTGACGCACTTATGAGATTAGTTGGAAGGTTTGACGTAATAATTAATTTATCCGTAACCGTAACCGAATCCGATACAATTGTTTAAAATAAAATATAGGGTGGATGATGAGTTGTTTTAGATCAGCCGAGGCACAATCTGCCCGTATCCTTTACATCATGTTTTCTTCTGTCACTAAGTCATTTTATTTTCGGGCATTTCTTAAAAATCTAATTAATACCATTACCGTAACTAACGGATAATCCGAAATATTTTCATATCCTTTTCAATGTCCGATTCCGGTATGTTAATTAGACGCTCTAGTGTTAGCGGGTGGTGCATTCTAGTTTCAAATAAGAATAAGAGGACAGATAATCAGGACGCATCAAGAGGAGAGGGGGTAATGAAATCTTCGCGTTCAACGTCTGTTCTAGTAATATTTTAGAATTTAACATTTTTGTATGATTTTTTAGAACACATATCATCAGAATTTGATGTTGTTTATAAACAATAAACAATATTATACTTACGATTCCACAGACAAGCTTCCCCCTGCTACACTATAAGGCGGTGCGTTTAAATTCATAGGGTCTGGGCTACTCCTGTAACCCTGTACAAACGCATTGGCCGTGACATTACTATTGCCGTTCTCTTTCACGCCCGTTATGGAGAAATTCTTCGTTTTATCAGCATTTACTGACTCACTTCCCGTTAAAGGCATTTTCTTAAGAATCGTTTCACGAAAACGTACTAGGACGTTATAAGTTCTAAGGAAGTGAAACTAGAAGTGACTTAAAGTAGCAAGGTGCGATAAATACAGCAAAGGTGCAACTTTGAACTCTCCTACTAAAGCAGAACAAGGTACTAGGATATAATGAATTCAGGAGAGATATTCCTGCGCTTTTATATGTGCATAAATAAACGGTGAAGTCCCTATAGTGACTAATGCTAGGGAAGTATGTGGTATCTATATGGATAGTATCTATAGTATGATAAACTCTCGGGACATTACCTCGTTGGTGTAGTTCTTGCATGGATTTCGCTCTTATTTAAATACTAACGTAATTGATAACCTCCTCATTTTTTGGGAAGTTAAAAAGTATTGAAATTCGGTACTTACACAAACTTTTAAGGATCTGGAATCCATCATTATGCGATAACAGTAATTCGATTCAAAAACGATTTGCCAAATTATGGGACGTAAAAGTACGAAGCTATAAATATTTTACGATCGCTGAAAAAGGTGTTAAACACGTGTCGATGTAATGATTTAGTTTTTGTTATGCTAAAAATATAACACGGTTATAGGTAACCCGTGTGGCGACGGAATACATGTGTCGCCACCCCATTTCTATCCGTGGGTGTCGTAAGAGGCGACAGAGGGTAATCCTGCTGCATAACATCTTCAGAAATAAAAGTGTGGAAGCCGAGCATTGCACGATTGGGCCAAACTCGCACTGGTGTAAATACCCCCCCACAGCAGAAGATCGGCGTGTAGCAGTATTGCACTGTGTTTCGTACGGTGAACCGGAGCCGACTTTTCCCATCCCATTCCTCTTCCACCCTGTTCTACTCCTCTCCGAATTTCCCATCATTGATCCTCTCCCTATCCCCTCCCCATCCTTCAAGCCGGGAAGGCATCTGCGTCAGTTTGCTGTTGTGGATGTTCATGGGCTGCGGTCAGTCACTTCAGGTGAATCGCATGCTCCGCTTACCCGCTGTTACATAAAGAAATGTAATTAAACTTTATCGTAGACTTTGTTTTATAACATTGCTACTTACTTGTGTTGTGAAAGCATTTGATCAGTAGTCCGATCGCAGTTTTTGACCCTTATCAGAGTCAATTTAAATGCAAAGTTAGTGTTTGTTAAAGTTACTGGTAGATAAGTCTAGGTATTTTGTAAGATTTATTATGGACGGTGTTAGAATAAGATATGATGTATAGATAAAGTTTAAAGTACGGTGGCACTGGTATGTACTTTGTTATAAAAGTCCCTAAATAAATAAGAATAAAATAATGCTACTTAATTTGTTGTTTATGAATACTATTTAATTTATATTTGTTTGTATTCATTATGTTATATCTATTATTATCTGTCAATATTTTTATTTTATTTTACTCTGTATGTTCGTTGCCTACATATTCTATGCAAGAAAAGATTGTAAGTGATATAACCGCCTCTTATAATATATTATGTCACTTCTATAACAATAATTCTCTGAATGTATCCTTATTTTAAGAAAACTAAGTAAACTTTTTTGATATTATAATGAGTTACACACGTTTGACAAAATATAGTTAAATTGCTCTTATTTCGCGTGTAAAAAAAGAATTATTAACACCTCAAGAAAATATTGAGGTGTTAATAATTCTTTTTTATGTGTACAATATCTACCCAATCTGTTTAATATTGCTTGCTTTCTTCGATTTGCTTGGAAGAAATTGCTAATTGGCAATAAAGCCAACTTTTGTTTTGTCTATTGTTTGTCTATTAATGTTGTATCTGCTTGTATATACAATCAAGAATATTCATTTCATTTCATTTCATAATTCCCCAGCGTGAGATCGGCTATGCTAGTGCTAATGTCTGTCTTTAAGTAAGAAATAAATTTAAACTAGTTTACTAACAAATACACTACCTTGAACCTGTTTGTATAGTGTAACAGCAAAATTGATTTACAATGAGAATAAATAAATTAATAACCTTTGTCAACACACAATAACTGCTTTCTGATATTTTACTAATTAACATGCACACAACCGATCTTATGACAACATACCTATTTATACTATACTATGCTATACGATTTATTTATAATAAATAAATACATAAATATTCCTGGACATTTAACACAACGCTATCTAGTCCCAAACCACAGATAATATAATACTAATCCAAACTAAGCAAAGCTTGTATTATGGAAACTATATAACTGATAGACATACTCAAACATACTTTTTTTGTAAATACATACATATTATACATAAATTGACACCCAGACAGTAGAAAATTACAATGTTCATCACAACATAATTTTCTACTCGTGGGAATCGAACCCACACCCTCCGGCGCACTAGATAATTGCTGCATCCACTGCGCCAATCGGGTCATCGTTTAGTTTATATTATTAAATGTAAACAAATTAAATAAAACTATATATTGACTTTAATATATTGTAGTTTGTCTGCCAAGAACAGATATAGGATACATTTGCATATACAACCTATGTCGTATACGTGTATGCCATGTTAAATGTTATAAAATTCATCTGACCCTGAAAACAAAAAAATATATATATATTAGTATACTTAGTGTTTTTTATTTAATGTAATGAAGTAAATTGCATTTATGATTTATCATTAAAAATAATCCGATTTAAACGTAAATAGTTATTGAAAATATATTCTGACTTTGGGTATTAACTTATTCATTACTAGCCCTCGTCGGCGGCTTCGCTCGCACTAAATTCGTGTACAATACATCAATAAAAAGAAGTCCATCATCTAATCCAGTTAGTAGCCTATCTGTATACAAAATGTCGTTAATTTCGTTGTCATTGACACACAAATGTAAATATCTAAACATCCGAACCTCCATACTTTTACTTAAACGGTAATGAGAAATGAAATGAAATTTATTTGTATATTTTTATGCATGTAATCCAAGAGCTAGGATCACTTTTTGGGGAGGTGTTTGAGGTAAGCTAAAACTTGTATGATGCCTCTCCTATTATACCCCAACATGGAACTGCAGACTAGGCTGATGAGATGCATCCTCTTGATTAGCCCTGCGAATATCAGAGTCTATTCGCTAGGTGCAAAGTAGGTGGAGGGGAACCGTGAATCGACCGCAGCGCTCACCGTGTCACAAAAAGCAACCTACAGCGGACCATTTGTCACTTTTTACCATTTCTTTCTTTAATAATATAGACAATATTATAATTGATATAGATTTAAGTAGAACTATTAAATTACAATATACCATTGGAAATAATTGTTTGTTTATTGTTTTTCGTAATGACAATTGCGCCAGGATAAAGGATCCATCCCCACCGGAATTTTGTGATGTTATGAACAGTAGGTTTCTACTGTCGGTATGTAACTGAACATAGAACATCAATAGTACATGTTCCGTGGTAAAGCTTGTTCTATGGAAAATAGAGAACTAATAAACATACTTAATCATATTTTTTTTTTTGACAAATACATAACTAAATTTCGTTTGTTTAACTAACAAACCTTAACTTCTGGTTTGATTTGAATATTTTTTTTGGTTTAAGATACATTAATTGAAGAAAGCTATACATTATATAACATTATGCTATGTGAAGGAACCGTTTGAAACATATAGTAATATCGTTATGACCTACTAATTGGCTGTTAACCCTTCCAATCTAATTCGAATCCTACTGCAATTGTTATAAAGTTCAAAATCGTCTAACCTCTCCGTTTGTCCGAACATCTGTTGAAAAGAGTCCTCCAATAGTCATCACTAGGGTCTGGCTAGTCTCAATTGTTAATATCTGCGATTTATTTGGGTTTAAGTGTGGTTTTATCGGTTGCGAAATCCCCTATCCGTTCCTGCTTTTGACGGCTATGGGATGAAATACGACCTTTTCGATTTTTTGTGATGAGGAAATGCAAATTGGTGGGAATTCATTTGGTTTTAATTGAAGCTCGTTCACAGGTATCGTATGTACCTGATTCTTTGTTTGTATAGAAATTCCGTACGATCAGTGAAGGTCCTTGTGTTACATTCTATGCAAAAAGTTCTCTCACAGCGCCTGTGTGCGAAAACTATAAAGCGCCTCTTTTATTCATGAATCTTAATGTTTCAATTTATTTTTATTTCATATTTAATTTTGATCGCAATAATTGTTTTTTCTTATGCAGGTAAAACCTGTACATGTTCGCTGGATATTTATCACAAAAAATATTTATAGAGTTCCATCTAATCGTATAATTAATGCCTACCTTTAAGTTAGATACATAAATAGCAATTATATTTTAATCTTAACTTAATTTAGCAATAAGATCTATGTATCTAGTTGGTAAGCCTAAATGAATAAATAAATAAATAAATAATTATATAAGAATAACAAAATAACTGACGTTCTTTAATACTAATTTAATTATTGCGTTATGTAAAAAAATAACGAGAGCCTTAAATGTGTAAGGACATAAAAAAACATATTAAAATTATATTATTTCCACTGTTCTAGCTTTTTTGTTTGCGATATCTATTTAAAGTTTCGTTTAATATGGCATCCTCTATGGATAATGTTGCTATATTTGTTAATCCTTCATGGCTCTTTGCTGAGCGTAGGTGATTTTTTTGGACTCCGTTAGAAACGTAAGTATATTTTTTATTATGAAGCGAAATAGGAAGCTTCATAAAGAGGCCAACGTTAATTTAAATTTCGTTATAATACATTTTTTATACACA
Organism: Phoebis sennae; assembly: GCA_001586405.1. Lineage (NCBI taxonomy): Eukaryota > Metazoa > Arthropoda > Insecta > Lepidoptera > Pieridae > Phoebis > Phoebis sennae. The sequence continues at coordinate 176,536 of LQNK01000002.1, read as the reverse complement.
CTGTATTTCGGTGCACAAAAAAAATGTATTTTGTTTTGTTACGTTAAGTTTTCTTTAGAGTCAAAATGCGCCGCTACAGAAAACACGGGGTAAATATTAAAATAAATAAAAAAGTTGCATGGTAACCCTATAAAATGCTGAATGCTGAATAGTGAATACACAATACACACTTTCGAAAGCGATTTTCAATTCAAATGCATTTAATCTCATACTTCACTAAGCCCCGGTACCTAATTTCCAATGTATATATAAATACTTTGAAACAATTCTAGTGGAATAATTTGAAGTCAGCACTGCGTAGGAAATAAAAGACAAATTTATACTAACTGTTGATATTCGAAAACGGACTTTATCACAAAGTGATAAAGAACACAATGACAGCAAATCAGTTATTTTATCAGTTTAATGCATCAGGGTTGGCAGCTTAATTTTTTAAAGAATTTAAAATTTTCTTGTTAAGCAAAACTCTAGAATAAGAAATCCGTGCTATGCAATTTAGGGATGTTTAGGAACTCCGTAACCGAAACTATCGGATATCCGATATAAAAAATGTCCGTAACCGTAACCGAATAAAAGTTAAGGATGATTTCGGATAGGGGTGGAGTCTAACGGCCATTTTCAATAATATATCAATGATTATGGATAGATTGTTATGTCAGATTATATGACAATAGATAGACAAAAGTCATAGCAAATGTATCCGTCGTTAGGATATTGAAATCAATGTAAGTGCAAAAAGATAGATTTGTCTGACTTTAGTTAGCGAAACAAGGGATAGATAGAATATTGAAAACGGCCGTAAATGGGATATGTCATGACAATGTTTTAATCAGTTGAGAGTCTCAACTTCCTTTGTGTCTCATCACAAACCGCGCTTGTCTTTTTATTATATGTTTTCTTCGGGCACTTCGGCCCGGTTTCTATAAACAATGGAACGTAATTTTATAACAGATACGAATAGTTTTCATTAACGAGCAGTTATAATCAACCAATCTGAACCAAGTTTTGGTAGTTATGTTAACGCCACATTTATTATAGCTTAGACTTACGCCTAGTAGGATATTGTACTGTCCGTAAGTAAACCAATGGTATTAGTCATGTGTCTGCCTATTTGTATTTTTTTTTTGAGATTTCAGATTAGTTAAATACATCAAGGTTAGCAGTTTAGTTTTTGATACTTGAATGCTTGAATGAAATATGTGTACATACAACAATTTAAAATAAAAATTAACACATTTTCGACTCTATTTGTACATTAAAATGATATATAAAAATACAGAAATATTAATAACATGATGAAACTTAACCTATACCAGCAGTTACGCAGAAAAGATCAGCTTCAAGCAGTATTGCACTGTGTTTCGTACGATGAGCAGGGGCCCATATTCCCGTCCCATTCCTCTCCCTTGCTATCATTAATCCTCTCTTTTTCTCTTCCAATTCCTTCAAGCCGACAGGCATGTGCACTTTGATGTTGTAGCTGTTCATATTGTATGGTCGGCAACATTTTGCAATTTCATATTTTAACAAGTTCCGTATGTCATCTTTCTTAGCAAATGTCACTTGTTAGTTGTTAGCTGTCATCAAAGTACTATAAAAGAGTAAGCGCGTTCTCACTTTGCTAATATTCGTTATGACTAGTTGTGATTTGTTGTTAACTGACTAGTTCTATAATTCGCCAGTTGTGTAGAATCACAGTACATTTCTATTACATTCGACTTAATTTTACATAGCCCCTCTATTAGTTTATAACAGTATATATTATTATGGTGGCAGCCCTAACCGTGCGGGCAGTTGCAATTTGCGATGCGGTTTCTCCCAGAGAGCCTAATTTCAACGCGTTGGTACGGACGTTTGGTCTTCCATTTCGTATTGCACTGATTACACATTTATAGATAAGGATTATGGAGGTTATTATTATTTGGTTGGCTTGGTTTTGCAGGGCTGTCACATTCTTTTTTTATTTTATCGAAAATTATGTAAAATAAATTCGATGTTATGAAACTCACAATAAATGTTGCGATTGAATGAGATTTAACGGAATCTTGAAAGACTTTGTATCCTTGGAAATGATGTTTTTTTCATAATAATCATAAATATAATAGCTCTTGTTATTTAAAAAGGCTACTAATTTAATATTCGTGAGTTAATTTAATTTTTTTTCGGAACGATGAAGTAATCACTTCAATTAATAGTTTATATAGTCTCAAAAACATATAGAAATTTGTATTATAATGTAAATTATTATTTGCCTACGTTGCCCAGAGTTCCCCGCAGGATCTAAATTACAAAGCACTGAAACTCAATCCACTTAAACAACGATAATCCAAAAGTAGCATACATTGTCTCGTGCGTTCAATAATCAAGATTGCATAGTCGAATGCATGCATCAATGTATCGGTGTCGAATCTATTCATGTGTTGCGGTTAAAGCTTGATTTAGGTTCGACAATTGTGGTAGAGGATAACGTTGTCCCTTAATATGTTGCTTTGTAACAAAAAAGCATATAAGTACACAGTAAATCAATAATTTCGATAGTTTAATAATCATAAACATACCTTGAAATATTATCTTCTTTAAATATTGACGAAGGGCTGCATTATTCGCTAACGTTGTTCAGAGTTACTCGTTGCCCGACCGATATAACAATACACTGCAACTCAATCCACTCCACGACGATAATCCCAAACGTCGCATACATTGTCTCTTGTGTTTGATATTCGAGATTGCAAATTCTAACGCGTGCAGCAATGTATCAGTTTGGATTCATTCATGTGATAAATTAAGTAATCTATTGACTGACGTTAGAATCCTGATTTAGCCCTGACAATCGTCATTAGGGTGTGTCCTCAAGTGTCGGTACGACATCGCTCAATTCAATTGCTCGTGTTCAATTGCTCAATCCATGTTTAACTTTGAGGTATGTTTAAATATTATTCGGTCCCTTTCTCTCTTAAAAGATAGTGACCGCATGGCATTTAAAAGCACCCATTTGATATCATTTTAATATTTGAACAATCTGTACTCCTGACTTATATTATAAATGCGAAAGTAACTCTGTTTGTATGTCCGTCTCTCCCTTCTTCACGACTAAACCACTCAATCGATTTAGATGAAATTTTGTTCGGAGATAGTTTAAAACTCGAGAACATAGGAAAGTTTTTATCCCGGAAATCTCACGGAACGGCATATATGACAAATATTCACTTAAAAAATATTTTAAGTTATACTCGTATTAGTGTAATCATTATGTATTAAATTGATTATCCTAAACGTCGCATACATTGTCCCGTATGTTGGTTAATCGAAACTGCATAGTCCAATACATGCAGCAATGTATCACATTGGAGGCTATTCCTGCATTCATTAGATTAATCCCTTGATTGACGTTAGAAACGATATTTAGTACTGACAATATTCAAAGATATTCATATAAGTGCGTCTCCTCATTTATCGGCACGATATTGAGATAAGGTGTTAACATAGCTAGCGTTTGAGGTGTAAAGGCCATCACTGAAAATCAGCGTGGCAAGTTTTTAAAAACTTTTCCGCATTATGCTGAGTGCATGGCCTTTTCATTATAGGTCTTATTAATGTAAGTAATATAAGGTAATTTTATGCCATAAATGTACCTATAATGAATAAAGATTTTTCTTTCTTTCTTTCCTTAACACCTAAAAAATAATGAAAAGTGTCGGCGAGGCTTTGTTTATATTTTAGTGACGTATCAGCTGGATTTTAAAAATTGACTCACCATTATTTATTTATCAAAGGCTAAATATATATCTATATTATAGCCTTGGATAAATTATATATAACATTGTGTTATGGCAGCGAAGTCGCGCGGTTCACCTAGTAAATTTATAATTTGCAGAAAGAGTATTTTATAACATAACATTATATTATATTTAATGATAAAATTATGCGACACATAGGTACATATTACGTGTCTCAATAACATAATAAAAAAAGATAATACGTAACATGATTATTGTTATTTCCCATTATAAATAATTGTATGGTGTAGTCATAGCTTATACTAATTGTATACCTTTTTATCGTCTTTCCTAGAATTATATAGTTTTGAACGATTTTATAATTCAGCTATTACGTTATAGTTAGATGTTCGCCCCATAAAAAACGGCAAAGCCGATAAAAGTATTAATTAATTATTTTTATTATCGTCTTAAATGTTTAGAAGTCAGTGCTAATATCTTTTAAAACAACATTGCACCTACTTCGATTTGTAACTAAGGAAGGTGGCTACTTTTTTTGTTAAAAAGTTCTATCATAGTTTATATGCGTTTTAGCGTATCTTATCTCAAAGATTATAGACTCAGGGTAATTTAACTGTGAAATGCAAGTTGCAATGAGGCTTTGAATATAATACTTATATTATTATTATTTTTTTAAAACCACCTCTTTTTTATCTCACTTTATGTTATTGACATGATAAAACATGAGATTAAACATACTTTGAATTTGAAATAAAAATAATAAATTAAATTTTCAACTATCAACTTTTAAATGCAAATAAAGTGTTCTGCACATAAAATCTGTTTAAACATAATGGTTCCATTTTAACATTTCTCGTTTAAATTTTATAAAATCCATTTTAAAACGTTTTCACGAAATCCCTGATTATTCCAGTGCAGAATTATGATTTTCCTGATAAAGGGTGACCCTTTTAATGACTTGACTCGTTAGTGCTATCTCATTTAGACATATTAATTTTTCATACATTTTGGAAGTCGGTGCTATATTTCAAAAGGCTTTAAAAATCCTGTTAGACAAATATGTTTAACATATCACAGTTGGGAGAGTGTTTAATTTCTATATACAGTATCAAACAATGTTATATACAAAAAGTGGAAGACTCAGTCGACCCATGCCATTTAAAACTAGTGCTCACGGACTTGTATATAGGGAGGCCAATTACTTTATATTAAAATTGATACAGCTAACAAAGTTGTTTCTGATTTAAACGAAGAAAATGGAAGAGATGTAGATATAGTAAGGCAACATGTATTAAAAGTTAATGAAGATATGGACACCAAATGTACTCTTGAAGAAGAATTACTGCCTCTTGCATACTGTGAAGAAGACCAGAAAATGATAGAAGTTGGAAAGACTCAGGAGAATCGGTTCACACATAAATTCAAGTACAATTTTGGATTGGACTATTATCCTTTCCAACTTATTTTTTTTCTTATGTTTGTATGAGTTTTTGTACGAAAGTATTATAAATGAATAAATATTATTGAATTATGGATACGCATTTTTATTCTTTTAAACTTGACGCCCCATTTCCCGAAAGACACTGTCATATTCAATGCACCAATCGAGCCGTCGAATTCTTTGAATCATTTTTAGATATTTACTAGTATGTTATTACATCTCTACCTCTTCCTTCCTTAAGGCTGTCTGGTAGAAATCACTTCAAGTGATAAGACAACGTTTTTCTACACTAATAATATAAAAAGGAAAACTTTGTAAGGCTTAAAAACTACTGAACCGATTTTAAAAATTCTTTCACTATTCGAAACCTACATTATCCACGAGTAACATAGGCTATATAAGATACTAGCTGCGCACCAGGGCTTCGCTCCCGTGGGAATATCGGGATGATATATAGCCTATAGCCTTCCTCGATAAATGGGCTATCTAACACTAAAAGAATTTTTCAAATCGGACCAGTAGTTTCTGAGATTAGCGCGTTCAAACAAACAAACAAACAAACTCTTCAGCTTTATAATATTAGTATAGATATGTAACATGACTTTGCGGGAGCGAAGCCACGCGGATCAGCTAGTTATGTAAATAATAGTTATTACATCTTAGTTTATTTAGTTATGTACACTACGTAACATACAATAAAGTGTTCATTCATTCCTTCATACAATAAAAATCAAGGTTAAAATGATTCTTACAAAATTGCACACAATTTCACGAAGCCGTAAATATTTCTGTTATCGGTTTCCAGCCCATTGAAGTCACACTAGCTAGTTCTACTGCAGTTACACTCGATTTAGTCACTGGTGCTTGAGCCTTGTCAGATATTAGGGCATTGCTTGACGACCCGATGGCGCAGTGGATACAGTAATGGTCTATTACGCAGGTTCGATGTAACGAGTAGAAAATAACGATGTGATGAATATCTATCTATCTATAGTATGTACAGATTTAAAAAAAAAGTGTGTTTAAGTATGTGTATCAGTTATCTAGTTTCTATAGTACAAGCTTTGCTTAGTTTGGCACTAGATGGCGGTGTATTAAATGTCCAGGAATAAAAAAAATGTATCAATTGGTGACATTAAATAGCAGCCCCGGATCTTAAATAAATAAATAAAAAGAAGGTTCATATATACAATTTGAATTTATAAAAGTTATTTTAAGAAAATAATACAATAATTATCTTTTTTAGATAGAAACAATGAAAAGTTAATTAAATCGGACCGCTAATTATCGGAACGCAATTCAATACAATAGTCATTAATTATGTCATTATTTTTAAATATTAGTTATTTAAAAATAATGACATATGCCTATTTTTTAACATTTTTACAAATACTTTATTAAAAATAAAAAGACTGTAACAAAATATATGTAACTAAATTTTTCGAGGGTTATACTTAGTTTTAATATTAAGGTTTTCATTGTTATTAATAAACTGTTTTAGATATTAAGTTCTCGTTTTCTATTTTGTATGGATTTGTCCTTCAAATAAATTAATTTTCTTTCTTTTTTCATCTTTCTTTCCTAATAAACTAAAAAGAAGAGTAAATGAATAATACGCCTCCTAGCGTTATTGGTGTTGGTGTTTTGTGCAATCGTTATAATAATATGCGTCACTTTCCGTTAGCCGTTTTCAATTATGTATCAAACATTATAAATAGATTGTAATCTCAAATTAAATGACATTTGATTGTCAAAAGGCATAATAAGGCTATCCATCGACAGTATATTGAAATCAAAGTAAGTGCAAATAGATAAACTTGCCTGAAGTAAATAAGTAGTACGCAAAACAAGGGATAGATAGTATATTGAAAACGGCCGTTACATTACATTGCAAGGTATCTTAGTGTGTATTAATTTGTAATTGTATTATTTTAAAAATTACCACATAACAAAAAAATTATAAATAAATAAAAATCTTTATTTGGTTCTCTTTTACAGTGATACACTTGTTTTTTTGGCCCTGCCTTCCTAGCTAGGTAAACCTGTGTTAAGGAAGGCAGTCCCTTCCCATTTTGGATAATCTAAAGTTAAGCTAAAATTTGAACAAGAAAAAAAATTAAAAAACTAAGCTTAAACATGAAAGGTGAAAAATTACTTATTGCCATATTGAGAGTTAGCCAGTGTGTGTGTGTGTATGTGTGGGTGAGTATGTTTGTATGTAGTTAAGGTTAACAACTATTGATATTGTTTAAATACAATATTTATAAGTAACAATACGTTAATTAATTTTATCAAGATCCAATAATCGATATTCCCGATATCGTCAGACAAACATTTACTATTTACCCCCTATCTCCATATCCCCCCACCGTTTTCACTCATCTTCGTACTCGACATTTTCTGTTGTCTAAGCTATCCGCCTATGAAATTTTATCAAGATCGCATAAAGCTTTTCATACTTACATACAAACATACAATAGCCTGGCCATCTCTTCTCTTTGAGACCTCGCTTCGCTCGGTCAATAACAAACTGGTAAAACAAAAAAAAAAAACAAAACAGGATGGAGAAAGTATCTTAATTTTTTAAACGGGGCAAAAACTGAATGACGCCCTTCCGCCCATATTATCATATTAATCATGTCAGCGAAAAAATTCTGTTTTTCACTACTACGAATTATTGAATTTTGAAAACAGGATGTTCACTCATATAAATTTTTTCCTTTGTTAAAAAAATAGGAATTAAAATCGGTTTTAAAAACTTATTTTGTTGCTTGCAGTTAGGTCTTAAAATTTTTGTATTTAATAATCTCTTTCACAAAGCGTGTATAAAGTTTTTATCGCAATATGTAGTAAATTGAAATTTAGAATGATCTGTTCTCTTTTTAAGGTGTTTCCTGTACAAATAGGTTGTTAGCTTATCAGAATGAGGTAATAAACTTGAGGTAAATTAAAAAATAGACTATTAACATATGCTTGTTATAAGTTTATTTGAATGAAGATAAGTTTATTTGATTCAATTTAATTTACCCCGTTGGGGGTAAATTTTCAAAACCCCTGAAAGTTAATTTTTATTTGAAAGAAAGAAAGAAAGAAAGAAACATTTATTAAGATACACACAATTACATGTTTACAGGAAAAAAACATCAACAACACATTTACAAACAAATAGATATATATAACACGTAAATTTTTATCGATGAGGTTGGGTGTGTGTCAAAAAGGGATACCACTCAGGGTTTTTTGTGGCATTAAGCCACAACACTGCTTTTCAGTGGCTAGTTCATATTTGTAAGTAAGAGGGTAAATACCATATTTGATTACGCATGCTAAACCTTTAGACCTTGCTTGATCGGTAGAATTTAGGGCATTTGACATCGTCACCTAAATTGCCATCATTTGGGACCGTGTTGATTTGATCGAAATCACAGGGTATGATGACTCATAGAATTTACCAAATCGAATAAATTTTCGTGAGATATTACTCCACATATTATAATATTTCTAACACTAGAGACGACCCAGTGGATACAGCAATGGTCTATTGCGCTGGAGGGTGTTAGTTCGATCCTTTCGTTCGATCGAACATTTAATTTTCTACTGTCTGCGTGTTAATTTATTGATAGTATCTATGTATTTAAAAAAGTATGTTTAAGTTATCAGTAATCTTGTTTCCATAGAAGCTTCGCTTAGTTTGGGACTAGATGGCGTAGTGTTAAATGACCAGGAAAATTAATATTCTATTTATAATTGTGAAATATGATTTATAATGATTGGATAATTTTGTGTCAATTATAATTATACTATATACATAATTTCAGCTAGCTATTATGGGATACATGACAGTCAGAAAGGTTAGGTATGTTTCTACTTGCGTATGCTACGCAAGCCTACAAAATCATTAAAAAGATTCCGTTATCTCACCGTGTATTATCAAATCGCCTAACATTATTCTAAACCGGTTATCTTGTCTATAGATGTTTCCTTATTAGAACATTTGTTTCAACATTTAAAATAGTTTTGTGGTAAGAAAAATATTATGCACAATGTTTTTTAATCAAATTTTGAAACGTTTATTTTTTTTTTAATTTTAATAACCACGTTTTAAATATTGAAGTTAACTAAATTATTAAAAGTACATTTTACGCATGCAATAGTTGAAAGGTTTTCGTATAGAAGTACTGCCGCGTGGGTAAAAAATTATAATAATTAATCACCTAATTTTATACATTATTTAGTATCAGATGTATATACATAGTCTAAATTTTAAATTAATAAGTATATTAATAGGTCATTAAACAGCTACGAATTGCAGTCACATATAATTTACTTTCTTAAAAACGCCATTTCGCCAAGCGAATACTAACAAACAATTAACGCAACTAACTACCAAAGCAACATTTTTATTTGCAAAATATATATATATATCGCAGTAAGATAGATAAAGCCGTAACATAGTTATATCCCTAGGGATATGATTATATGCCGGAACATAGTTATACGAAAGCGATTCATTACTATCTTACTAGGAATATAGTTATAAAACGGTCCAAGTTTAGTGATATACTTATATTACTAGATTTCGTTTAGTGAAATAGCTTGCGGAGTGTGCAGCGTTCCTGTAAAAAATCGAATTTACAGTGTTACATATAATTATATCCCTAGGGATATAACTATGTTACGGCTTTATCTATCTTACTGCGACATATACACCACGTGCTTCAAGTTCAGTCGTGCCAAACGTGAGTCATTGTATATAATTGTATATAAACACGAATATTACAATTTTTGCTTTATTTTATTTGGAACCATGGTGCCAGCCGCTCTTCTGTGTCTTTTTATAGCTCACACTTACGCAGCCAGGATACTGGTTGTCGTCCCCACTCCTTCTCTAAGTCACCAGGTCGTATTCAGACCTCTCGTCCAAGAATTGGCAAAGCGAGGTCACGATGTTGTCATTATTACGACAGATCCAGTATTCACCAAGGAAACTGCACCAGCTAACCTAACTGAAATCGATGTCCGGGATGTATCTTACGAATCCTGGAGGAAACATTTCATGACTAACAAAGCGATTGGAAGGAAACAAGACTTGATACAAACAGTAGAGCTGTTCATCCAACATTTCAGCAAAACGCTTGAAACGCAATTACAGACTGAAGAGGTTCAGAAAATAATACGTGGGGAAAGGGGGACATTTGATTTGTTGATTTTGGAAGCCGCTGTGCGCCCTGCTTTAGTGTTTTCTCATATTTTCAAAGTGCCAGTGATACAGATGAGTTCTTTCGGTGCTATGTTGAACAGCAATGAAATTGTTGGTGCACCATCCCACCCCTTTCTATACCCGTGGATTTTAAGTCAGAAGTTGTATAATTTAACATTTTGGGATAAAGCGGAGGAACTTTTGAATTATTGGCGTATCGATAGCTTGTTCACTTCATACGAGGCGGTTGAAGAAGAAATGTTAAGGAGGATTGTAGATCCCGAAATGCCGTCGTTGCGTGAATTGGGTAAAAATGTGGATTTGATGTTTTACAACAGCCATCCGATGTGGGTGGATCGACAACCAGTGCCTCCGAATGTGGTGTATGTTGGAGGGATTCATAAAAACCCTAGGAAGGAGTTGCCTCATGTAAGTATTTAAGTAATTTATTACGTACTAGCTGATACGCGCGGCTTCGCTACCGTAGCATAGTGTTATAACACCTATAATATAGCCTATCTTACTCGTGGATAATGTAACTTTTGGATAGTGAAAATTTTTTTAAAATCGGTCCAGTAGCTTTTGACAAAAAAATAAACAAAGTTTTTTTTCCACTTTTAATATTAGTATAGATTATTTTTATCAATAAGCATTAATTTTAATTTAATATTATAAAGCGAAAAACTTTGTTAGGAAGGCTAGCATTACGCTAATAAAAACGAGTGAAACTGAGGTCACATCTAGTAATTTATATGCATAAATTTTACGACTCTAAGTTTTTAAAAGTAAGTTATTATTTAACACGCTATTCGAGGGGGAAATCTAAGAAAAATCTAAAAAAAAAACACTTAATTAACTATTATTTACAGTTTGAAATTTGTCTAGAAATATCGTATCAATTTTTTTGGGTCAAAATTTTAATGTAGGTCGTTAAACGTTATGAGGAAAAATATAAATTTTTACAAGCGATCGTTATTTTTAATATTATTTGGGAAATTAAATACATTCTTTACTTTAAAATGGTGGCTAATACTTTTACTTTACAATAACTATATTAAACCTTTACGCGACTATATAAAAAAATATTTACAATTTAAAGCTATGTTTATTACTACGGTCTAGATTTCCCTGTTAAAGTAACAAATGCTTCTATAAATTAATTAATTTGCCTAAGTGGACCTTTGAAGGTCTGGGCATTTTATTGGTGAAGCCCATTCCGTGTTTGTATAATTCGCTTGTAAATTACTATATCCAATCCTGCCTAACATGCTAATATTATGTGTTACTAGCGTTAACCCACGGCTTCGCTTGCGTAGAATTATTAACTGTAAGCCTATGTGCTATTCTGATCGGCTTCATAACATAAAAGTTTCATCTAAACCCAATCAGTATTTTTTACGTGAAACAAATCAAATATTGAACAGACTAGTAAAATTATGCAAAATGGTGCATAATTTTACTAGTCTTTTCGTCTCTTTAGCTTGTTCAGTATTCCATTGTTATTCCGAATATTATAAAAAACCTTATTTTTGACATCCAAGAAATACAAAATATTATACAAACTGTATGTATGTGAAATCGAAACCTTTTTGTACTAAGACATATTTACTTAATTAATGTTGAATTATTCCTAACAATGAAAAAAATTAATTACTTCAATGACCTTAAGTGATGAAAAAAAAATTGGCACTTTTTTACTATATTTGTTTGTATGAACAGACAATTATGAACTAACTGGTTTGAATATATCCCTCGACTATAAAATTAAACTGTATATGAAATTAAAAACCCAAGAATAGAATCATTAGAACGCTTTTTATTTTGTTTTGTTCGTAATTACCAGATTACGTATACAAAAAAATGTATTAAAGAATTAATACGACTATTGTGTATTGATGTTTTTTTTTACACGTGGAAACCGTTCTGTATATTGACACTCATTGTTTGAAAAGTCAATTATCTTCATTATAAGGCCTGCTGCACACACGCCACATCTATAGACGCTTTAAGCCCCCTCTACACATCAGTAGACGCATATCATCTCCCGATGTCGTCTGCGGACGTGAAGAAGGGGTAATATGTCTATCCGTAGACAGTCGTAGTATTTTTAGTACGTCTTTTTTATGGCAGAGCAGGCAAAGGAGCAAGTCACCTGATGATAAGTAAACACTTGAAACACAGGGGGTATCACAGGTGCTTTGCCGGCCTTTGACGGACAAATACGCTCTTCTCTTGAAGGCCCCAATGTCGAATTTGTTCGGAAATACCGCAGATGGAAGGTCGTTCCACAGTTTCGCCGTTCGAGGAAAGAAGTTGCGGGTGAAGCGCACGGTGGTAGATCGCCAACCATCCAGTCCAATGTTTCCGCCATCCATCGACTGATGACGTCCGCGTATGAGTCTGTCGATGTGTAGAGGGGGCTTAAGACTTACATCTAGTAGGGTATTGTCCTGTCCATAATTAAAACGACTCGTTTTATTGTTATAGGAACTCGGCATAGGTGGAACAATGTTTTTTGTGTCACAATTTATGTAATATAAACGAAGGAATAGTGAGATATTCTATCAATATTTTGTACTTAAAACGAAATAAATATTTTGTACTTAAAACGATTTCTCAAGACTAATAAATAAATAATTATAAATAAACCGTAAACAAATATTGTTACTGAAGAAACATTTTTTGTTCTGTTTTTTTTATAAATATTATTTATGAATTCATAGAAATATACAGATAATGTGAGGCCAGTTAAATACTATTACGTTTGCAAATAACGCAATACAAAGTTGCATTTCTCGAAACGTATTGTACTCGTGTAATAATTTCATTTAATGTATCATTTCCTGATAAATTGCACGTTATTACGAAGAACAATTTCTTAGGTCTTATGAGACTGATACTACTAATAATATACATGTCTAAGATTCGATAAACTTAGCTTATTTTGAGATGTGCGAAAATTAATTAATTTATTCTTTAATAGCTTGTGTTCGCGGCTTAGCTAGCATGGATTTCGGGGTCTATCTATAATATCCTTTCACATTTCCCCGTTAATGGCCTATCCGTATACAAAATTACATCAAAATCTGTTCAGTAGCAGTGGCGTGACTCAAACTACAAACTTTCACATTAAAATATAAGCAGGATTGATTATTTATTATATAGTATAAAAATATCAGACTATTGACGATATTAAATTGTATAGCCTCTATCGTCTATAGAAAGCTAAACAAATTTACTACTTTTATCTGAAAAAAAATGAAATCCAAAGAAAAATCCAGAGAAATTGTAAAATTGAATCTCACAAAGTCTTATTTCCACCCGTACACCGTATCCAACATTAAAAACTAAAATTAAACCTTATTAACATGTTAATAGGATTTAAAATCATACCTCGACGCATCAACCAACGGAGTCATCTACATGAGCTTCGGGAACAACCTGAAGCCGTCCCTCCTCCCGTCTGAGAAAGTCGACATGCTGAAGAGAATCTTCGCTGACCTGCCCTGCAATGTTCTATGGAGATGGGACGTAGATATTGAAAATAAGTCCGCTAATGTGAAGACCATGCAGTGGGTGCCGCAGTCGGATTTGTTGAGTAAGTTTATTGTTATTGGAATTTTTTTGACAAATAAATCTGAGTAACAACCCTGAGTCTGGAAGTTGGTGGTATTGGAACACCCCCGTGTCTCGGAGAGCACGTTAAGCCGTCGGTCCTGCGCCTGATCTCTCTCCGGTCGTGGCGGTCTGCCGTCCCATTGGGTTATGAGAGTAAAGGAATAGAGAGTGCACCCGTGTTTGCGCACACACTTCTGCACTATAATATCTCCCGCACATTTGCCTGGTGTCTGTAGATATCGGACGCCGTGGGCGAAATTCGGTCATCAACGTATATTTTTATTTTGTCTTAATTTCGTAAACCTACCTCAAAAGCTTCAAACTTCACCCAATAAGGCCTCTTTTGGGGCTCTTATGAATTATCATACATTTTTTTCTTACGACCGGTTCGGTTACTAATAGAAATATCGCAACTGGCTACAGTTTGGCGAAAATTTGTTCATGTTATATTTTTAAAAATTAAAAAAAAATACATTCGTCTAACGCTTCATTAGTTCAATGGATAGTAAGTTTATAGCTGTGAGGTCGACGATTCGATCCCTTTTGTCTATCCAGGTGTAGCAGGGCATAAAAGGACTTTTACAAAAAAGTCCTTTGACAAACGTGAAAAACTGTTGTTCTGCTTGTACAAAAAAACGTTCAATGTTCCATTAAATATTGAAACAGTAGATGTATATGTGATTTTGATATATTCATACATCTCAATTTTAAATATCCTGTTCACTGTATGTTTTCTATCTATCTATAATTGTTAAACATAAGATTTCACAGTCATAGATTCAAACCGCAGATTTTCAAGCATTCCGAAAATTTTCCACTTACAGTTGCAATATACTCTGGTTTTGAGTCCATTAACCTTTTGTCATTTCTATGGAAATCATATTCCAATAACAGTATATAGATGGGAATTAAGCTGACATAAGCTTTGTTGTGTTCATCATATGACATTGACGTTAATAAAGGAAGCATCTTTTGGTAATTTAAATATGTATTGATAAGATGAGGAAGTGGATATGTTGACGCAATAAATAAACAATGTTTAATTGGATAAGATACAAGTTTTTCGTATTAAGGAAATGAGAAATTACAAAAAGATGCGTTCTTGTTGACGAGGTTTTTATTGTCGTTTAATTAATTAAAATGTGTCCTCTCAAGGGAAGCTTAATTATGATAAGGAATGTGTAAAATACAGAAGCCGTTTCCGTTGCGATAATTAATTTATTTCTTTTAATTTCTGTATGATAATAAAACATTTATCGAAGCTAAGAAAAAACACGTTAAAATAAAGACAAAAAAGTTACAAGAATATCTTTAAAGAACAAAAATATATTTGGTTCCTTTCTCATACACTAGTTTTTGCGCGTGGCTTCTCATCCGAAGCTTTCGATAGCCTATTGATATACAGCCTTTGAAGTATATTTTTTTTTTATTTTTATTTATTTATTTATTTCAGGTTTTTGTGTAATTAAGTGTATGAACACATATATGACTTTTTTTTAAATATGTTTTAAGTGAATAAAAAAATTTAATTTTAAATGAATCAAGCAATTATTTTTATGTAAATTATATTGATGTATACGCCTGCTATTAGAGCCAATTCAGTTTAAGACAAAATATTAATAAATTGATAAATTGAGCTGTTATCACTACATAGTATAAAACAAAGTCGCTTTTTCTGTCATGTGTCATGTTGTATGTCCCTATGAACGCTC
>LQNK01000002.1:137449-158788 GCA_001586405.1 Phoebis sennae | reverse complement strand
TCAACAAAAATGAAATAAAAGTTATTTTCTACTTTTTAGAGCGAGGAAGTCGGTTCTATTTTTTGGCAAAAAATTTTATTTTATCCTTTTTAGTGTCCTGTGAAGGGTAATCACATCATCCAGTCGCAATTCAGTTGATATATACATCATTAAACCTTAACCGCAGAGCTTATTCCGTTGATTTTCGAGGAGTTCCCTGGAATATCTTCCACATGGATGATCAGACTTGAACCAAATTTCTATGGGACCACACATGAACTCTACTCTTTCGAATGCAAAAAAAATTTCAAATCGGTCCATAAACGCCGGAGATATGAGGTAACATACATGAAAAAAAAAATATGGTCGAATTGATAACCTCCTCCTCTGTTTGTAAGTCGGTTAAAAAAACGTTCAATGTTCCATTAAATATTGAAACAGAAGATGTATAGTATATGATTTTGATATATTCATACATCTCAGTTTTAAATATCCTGTTCACTGTATGTTTTCTATTTATCTATAATTGTTAAATATAAGATTTCACAGTCGTACATTCAGCTCGTAGAACCTCAAGCATACCGATAAAAATTTTCCACTAACAGTTGCAAATATACTCTGGTTTTGAGTCCATTAACCTTTTGTCATTTGTATGGAAATCATATTCCAATCTCATTTTATAGAGTGGAGTTAAGCTGACATAAGCTTTGTTGTATTCATCATTTGACATTGACGTTAATAAAGGAAGCATCTTTTGGCAATTTAAATATGTATTGATAAGATGAGGAAGTGGATATGTTGACGCAATAAATAAACAATGTTAAATTGGATAAGATACGAGTTTTTTGTATCAAGGAAATGAGAAATTACAAAAAGATGCGTTCATGTTGACGAGGTTTTTATTGTCGTTTAATTAATTAAAATGTATCCTCTCAAGGGAAGCTTTATTATGATAAGGAATGTGTAAAATACAGTGGCAGTTTCCGTTATGATAATTAATTTATTTCTTTTAATTTCTGTATGATAATAAAACATTTATCGAAGCTAAGAAAAAACACGTTAAAATAAAGACAAAAAAGTTACAAGAATATCTTTAAAGAACACAAATATATTTGGTTCCTTTACTCATACACTAGTTTTTTTGCGTGGCTTCTCATCCGAAGCTTTCGATAGCCTATTGATATACAGCCTTTTAAGTATATTTTTTATTTTTATTTATTTATTTATTTCAGGTTTTTATGTAATTAAGTGTATGTTTCAAACAAGTTTATATATGGCTGTTATTTTAAATATGTTATAAGTGAATAAAAATTGTTTATTTTGAATGAATCAATTATTAATGAGCAATTATTTTTATGTAAATTATATTGATGTATGCGCTTGCTTTTAGGGCCAATTCAGTTTAAGACAAAATATAAATGAATTGATAAATTGAGCTGTTATTGGTGCATAAAATAAATAAATACAGTCTATAGCCTCTTGGGATCATGGTCTATCTAAAACGAAAAGATTTATTCATTCATTCTAAAAGATTGTTTCAAATCGGACCAGTAGTTTCTGAGATTAACGCGTTAAAACCAACTGTTCAGTTTTTAATTAGTACTTACATAATTATAATGAAATACAATTACTACAATTAATAAATTCAAGGTTTAAAGGTAATGCAAGAAATAAATAATTATCTATTATAAATGTATTTGTTCTTGAAACATTTAATTATACTTAACTACTCTGGCTATAACACCGCCTTTGCCTGTATCTATTAGCTGAATCTCGTCTTTATTGTATCCTTTATTTAAATGTGCAATAAATAATTTATTATTATTATTATACGCTAGCGGAGACGCGAGCAGATGCGATCTTATTCATAAATTATTGAATACTAGCCGAATACTAAATAATAGCCTGAAGTTATCTTTATGTTATTTTGAACCCTTACCTATATGTATACCAAGTTTCATCAATGTTGGTTCAGTAGTTTTTGCGTGAAAGAGTAACACACACATACATCCTCACCAACTTTCGCATTTATAATATTAGTAGCAATAACGAGACACCCCAACTTCACTACGTTATATATTATGCATAATATTATGTACATACTAGCTGAGCTCCGCGGTTTCACCCGCATATAATTTCCCCTTTCTCGTAGGATTTTTGGGATAAAAACTATCCTATGTCATTCCTCGGGTTTTAAAGAATCTCTGTACAAAATTTCATCTAAATCGATCCTGTAGTTTTGGACCCTTTTCAATACAAACTAACCAACAAATATTTCCTCTTTAAAATATTAGTATGAACAAAAATCTTCTTAAATCTATTAAAATTCCACATCCATAAACATTAGGTACTTTAAATGAATTAAGCGTACATACGGACGTACGGGACCTTGTTTCATACTATGTAGTGATTGCTAATAAATTTTTTACATAATAGTACATAGCAACGACAAAATGAACGGAGGACAACCAAAAAAATATTGCAAAAACTTACGAAACTCTAGGACAAAAAACTTTGTAAATTATATTTCGCTAGCAATGTTTTGTACGAAATTATTTTATTGCTATGAAGGTTATATTTTTGAAAAAAAAAACCTTTTTGTCTAGACTGGGTGTTTATCGATGCAGTCTTGAAAAAAAAGTGATTTGATATTTTATCCCCTAAAATTTTCATTAAAATTTTCATTTAAACTCAAAATAACATAGTGATCTCTCAACGCACAGCCCAAATCACTGGACGGATCGGGCTGAAGTTTGTCATGCATATTATGACGTAAGCATAACAAAGGATTTTGATCAAATCCCACAGGAACGGAAATACAGTTATACTCAGGTGAACCCGCGGAGCACAGCTAGTATTGTATAAATCTAAATATTAAACCAGTAGTCAGCACCCGCTTGCATTAGAAATTAAAAAAATTACATACAAAGTTAAATTGTATTCGCGAAATTTTGGAGACGTTCTACATAGCTGTTCCTCATTAAGGTCCAAGTAGCTGGTATCGGCATAATCGAGGATGGAAACCTTATTTTGGTAGGAATGGGCTAGAAATTACGTAAGCGCCTCAAACTTCCAGCCGCAGCGAAGAATTTTTGCTTTTCGTTTTTCATTTGTTCTCTCCGGGATAGCGTACGATCTATGTAGATTCCTAGATTTTTGACTACCATACTGTACGGTATTATTACACCGTCAAACAATCGGGGGAAGTTTAGCCCAGTCAACTCTTGAGATTAGAGTCTTTAGTTATATTGTATACCAGGAACAATATTATTAAAATAATATTATTAACCCAACCCATACATATTAACTTATTTAATTTTTTAAATTCACAAAATTTCAGGGCATCCGAACATCAAGCTCTTCATATCTCAAGGCGGATTACAGTCTACGGAAGAAGCGATCGACGCCGGAGTGCCCCTCATTGGTATCCCCATGCTAGCAGACCAGTGGTACAACGTCGAGAAATACAAGTACTTCCAGATTGGCAAACGACTTGACATGGATACATCCACTGAGGAAGAATTCAGAAGCGCTATCAAAACTGTTCTTGAAGATAAGAGGTATGTTTGTTATTGAATAAAAATACTTTTTAAAGGATTTTAAACCCGACGTTTTGTCCTATAATGTAAATAATAATGTGTAATAAATCGCGTTTAAAATCCTTTACAATGATTGAATGAATACCAAATGAGTTTCTAGGTGCGTTGTAAGAAAATGTCCCCTACATTCGTATAATTTCCAAAGCACGTGAACAAAGTGACTTCCCTTTAACAGACACTAAGTAAGTGACAGTGGACACTATCTTAGAATAATTTAATTAGAAATTTAGGTTAGATAAAAATTACTTATTAGTCTTGTAGGCTAGATTGTAATTAGCTTAAGGTACTATTTTTTACACTTAGAACCTTAATTAAAAAAAAAAAAATTCGTATAATGCCTCTCCTACTCCTATCCTAAATACAAATATTATTTAAAAATATATTTATTTTTTTTTTGGAGTTTTTTAGATTAACTACTGGAACTACTGGACGGGTTTCTAGAAAATTTCATGCACGTATAGGATCAGTTGATAGAATATCTTGTATTGGTCTATGGACACTGAATTTAACCTGAGCGAAACCGCGGGCAGAAGTTAGAAAACTAGTTACTCGCTCCAAGGTAGACCTCGGGTTGTAAGCCAATTTCACTCATGTTCGAACTCGACATTTTCCTTTGTCCATACTATTCGCCTATAAAATTTATCATTGATTCAGAAGCAAGGTAATTATTGTAGAATATTCCACTAGCTGATACGCGCCGCATAGCACTCCCATAGCATAATGTTATATGTATATAAAACCTATAAAACATAGCCTATGTTACTCGTGAATAATGTAGCTTTCGAATGGTGAAAGAATTTTTTTAATTCAGTTTCAGTAGTTTTTAAGCCTATTCATTACAACGAAACAAAGTTCTTCCTCTTACAATATTAGTGTATATAAACGAGAATTTAGGAGTGTCCACTCATAGTTATAATTCTTTCACAGCTATCGGGAGAATGTACTAAAACTGCGAACATTGCTATACGACCAGCCCCAGAGTGCACTGGAGCGCGCCGTGTGGTGGACGGAGTACGTGCTGCGGCACGGAGGGGCCAAGCATCTGCGGACGCGCGCCGCCAACATGCCCTGGACGCAGTACTACGAGATACCATTTGTATTAACTATCCTAAGCGTTATATTCAGCGCTATAGCGTTGTTGTGTGTATCATTGTACTTAATATGTAATGTGATTAATAGACTTAGTGTTAAGGTTAAAACTTCATAGTTCAAATTCTACAAAATAGAAACAGAGTTCAAACATACAAAGCGCGCTCGAGCTTCGCACACATAAACACCGTTTATCGACACGATTTTCGGGTCAGTTCGGAACACTTTGAGTCCGAATGTCATCCATTTGAGATTGAATTGGTGTCTGTCAAGTTACAAACAATACTAGGTCTTACCACGCGCAGGGTAAGAGACCAGAGACAGACAGTTCAGAGACTATACTTGGTGGTTAGTCCCTTGGCGTTTATATTAAGCTTTATTGTTTTTGAATTAAACACTTGTCTTGATTTGGAACGCATAGAGAAATGTCTTACTTTGCATAGTATAACTACTTTATTTACAGAAGTATTGTTTGGGAATACGGGTGATAGTAATTTTTTTCGTCTATAATCTATATTATATTCTGCCTTAAATGTCGAGTCGGTGATCGGCGTTTGTTTGCGTTTTATCATCGTATTAAGATTGTTTTCTATACCCATGTATTTTATAGTTTCTAACTATTAAGACTACACATATCTTCGTAAGTGTTGTTAAGACATTAAATAGATTTTTTTGCTTAATTAGTTTATAAAAACAATTTTATCTAACACTTTTTGCGTTCACAGTGTCAGAGCACAATTTACAAGGTGACCTGGGTTTTTGCTAGTCTCATAATCCTATAGTAATCATGTTTATAATGATTAACAGTCATTTGTGTTCTTGTATGTATTTGTTTAAGTTTTTAAGTACTACAATAAATAAAGTTTTTTTTTATTAATCTTTCAATCGAGTGCTCTTTAAATGAAACTTTAGAACTACTGGTACGATTTTAATTCTTATTTTAAATCAGAAACATCGAATGAGGTTGACGATAGTTACTAATTAGTAAATATTAATATATTGTAAGAAACTAATAGAGGGGCTATGTAAAATTATGTTAAATGTAATAGAAATTTACTGTGGCACAACTGACCGATTATAGACCTAATCAGTTAACAACAAATCACAGCTAGTCATTAACGACTATTAGCAAAGTGAGGGTAGATAGGCCGTGACGTCAATAAGACGTTCGAGCACCAGACGCAATCGGTACCAATGCACCCAGATACTGAATGCAACCACTTCTTTACAGTACCTGGATGGTAGCTAACAATCAACAAGCGACATTTGCATAGAAAGATGACATAAAGAATCTGTCAAAACAAAATGTTGTCGACAGTATTATTTCACCCAGCTTCGAACTTGACATTTTGTTTTCTCTAAACTATTTTCCTATGAAATTTAATCAAGATCGGATAAACAATACTTGAGGCCATCTCTGCCGGCCATCTCGCCTCTTACACACTTATTCTAAGGAGTTACCTTAATTTTACTTCCACTCAGGTTACGTCAAATATGACGTATGACAAATTTCAATCATAAATTCATGATTGAAAAAACATAAAAATACAATATTTTATTAATAAATAGATCGAAGTAGTGGATTGAGGTGTTAAATTTTCTTCTCCGAAATTTTCTTAACGTGAGTGGACGTGAGTTAGTAGAGTTTTTTTCCGACTCAGAATGTAAATTTTCGTTGACAGAGGTTGAGTGAAGTCGAGGAATGCTCGAGATACGTATTAGAATACGGGTATTCGACCTCGATTCAAAAATGTTGATAGAGCAAGTTTCTGTACACAAAACTTTCCCTATCGTAATGACTAGTTTCCAAATTAGAAATTGAACAAGTCTTATAACATGCCGAACTTGAAACTTGGAACAAACTTAAAGCTGTGATTACTTAATTTATACAAAACAGTAATATATCAAAGTCAAGTTTTGGCTTAGTTTTACTTGAATTAAGCGCCTGACAGGATAAAGTTAGCAATATGTACTATCTGTATTTACTTCAGTATATATATTTACTTCCTGGTACAGAGGTTAATGTTTGGGTGCAATTTCAAAGCATGTAGACTTGCTACTTATATTATTAATGTGAAAGTTGGGATGTTTGTGGGTCAATCATGTAGCAACTACCCATTGTACGGATTTTGATAAAATTTCGTATACAGAGAGGCTTTTGCTCGATTAGGTAATTGAACAAAAATCCATCATCAAAATCCATCCAGCAATTGGGGCGTGACTGACACACAAACATCAAAATTTTCGTAAATACGATGAGCATAGTTTTAGAGTCTATTTAAGAATTGAAAAATTGATCAACGCTTTACAAATATACAATAAACTTTCCTTGCCTGTTACATAAAAACATATTTATATTTTGTTTATTGAAAAAAAATACATACTTTGAAAAAATACTCTATATATTTCTATTCCTCAGAAACTCTTTAGTAACGCCTATTTAAACTCATTTCAATGTGTTGTCCATTTGATAATATCCACAAGTTTTTCTATGCCATACTTTAAAAGTAAATGCCCTTTTACAAAATAAAATGTTCTAAATTACTTTTATCGAAAAACAACTCAAACTTTACTCTTCGGGTTTCAAATTCACCTGGTGACAACTGGCGTTTGGCTTCTTATGAACGTCTATAAGTTGGCAACTTTGTGACTGGTTTAGTTCTTAAGAAATTGTCGAAGTTTTTAGTTATCCGGCAACTGCCAGGAAACTTTAAAGAATTGAAATATTAGTTTGCTGTTTTAGAACTTTGTAATATATTTTTTATGAAATAATAAACACCCCAGAATTTCGTCAGTACATCCTATCCAAGCTATCATTAATGCGAAAGTTTGTGAGGATGTATGTGTGTTTGTTATTCATTCACGCAAAAACTACTGATCAGATTTAGATGATACTTGGACACATATAGGTAAGGATCCAGAAGAACACATAGGATTTGGGATAATTTTTATACCGGAACTCTCACGGGATCAGAAGATATCACATGGGTGAAACCGCGGGGCGTAGCTAGTATTATAAAAGGCCTAAATGGGAAAGTTTGTGAGCATGTGTTGATGTATGTTTATTACTCATTCACGAAAAATTAACTGAACAAATTTGGATGAAACTCGGTATACATATAGGGAAAGATCAAAATTGACACATAGGTTACATTTAATTCCCAAATTCTTACGGAGTCTTAAGTAACGCGTGGCGAGGCTAGTTTGCAAACAAACAAAACAAAATTTTCCTGTTTATAATATAAGTGAAACAAAAACACTCCTACAAAAAATAGAAAAGTAGCTAACCAATTAGTTTAATAAACCATCATCTTTTCTTAACAAGGTTAACAAATAGCAGCAATAATAAACAACACTGCAATAAATCTTTTAACACAGCAATGCATTAAACATCGTGTTGGTCAATGAATAAAGAATTATCATCGGGCTATGCAATAATTTTCTCTGATTTATATCACAGAGCTCGAACGTAGTGACGCCTTTTGAAATTACACGTCGCTTTTAGAAAAATATTATACAGAGCCACTACTAAGTGTATTATACACTCACTTTGTGGCAATAAATGCATGTATATATACATTTAATTCTATTATTAAAAACTAGTATTACCCGCGGCATCGCTCGCGTCCAATTCTGACGAACCTATTGACGCAGTGGATACAGCAATTGTCCTCCAGCTCCGGTTGTTTGTAAGAAATCGCTCGTAGCGATAAGACCGCCTACTGTACTTTTTCTTCTCAATGTATCTTCGTGTATCCTTATTAAGTGCAATAATTTTTCACTCATTCATTCATTCAATTGTCTATTGCGCTACGTCATTCCTAAGGTTTCAAAGAATCTGTACAAAATTTATCCAAATCGATCCTATAGTTTCGGAGCTACGCTACAAGAAAACAAACAATCAAAACAAATTTTTCCTCCTTATAATATTAGTATAGAGTATAGATAATTCATGGGCGGCAATAACTACTTATATATATACGTACCTTATGATACCCTATGATTACCTTCCCTTGCTGATTACCACAAGAAATCCCATTTTTTAAACTCTAACGAGAAGAACATTGAAATACTAAAATGAACGTTAATTTTATTCCTATATTAAAACGTAAGAGGATGAAGCGAGTCTAGCCTGAATTTAAAATTTAATAAAATTCAGCTACATCAAACGAAATACACATTATTCCTGTAAAACCATCAGAGACACATTTGTATGAATATTTAATTAACATGCAATTTATAAAATGTTCGCATTTACAACATTATGTACCACAAAGCCAACTCTTGCAAAGTACGTATTACATTTATTACGTAACGCGATAAGGAGAAAAAACTATCAACAGTTTTCTAGTGCAAGTTTTCTTTTGGCTTAATTCTATACAGTTTTACCATATTACATCTTAACTGACTTTTGGGATTACCTTATGTTTTTACATTCAGTATTAAACCAAATATATATTTTTTTTCTTAAATTTTCATTTCAATGTTTTAGACAAACTAACTAGTTCGGCCGTGGATGCTTTCTTATATTTCTTAATAATGTATCAAAGATTATAGATAGATTGTTGTCTCAGAATATATGAAGTAAGATTGATAAAAAACATAGCAATGGCTATCCGTTGATAGAATATTGAAATCAAAGTAAGTGCAAATAGATATATCAAGATAGCACAAATCATAATAAGTGTTAGTGAAAATTCTTCTTAGACTATAAATTATTATTTGTCTGACTTTAGTAAGCAACACAAGGGATAGATAGAATGTTAATGTACTTGATATATTGTATTGTGAGTTGCGACTTCTCATTCTAAACAATATAGAAAATATTCTAAATAAGGTAATTTCAGTTTGTATATTAATTTCTAGTACTTTTAAAGTTAATTTAAAGATTAACATACCTATAAAGTCATGAAAAGAGACACTAACGCTACGATATATTCTGGGAGCTATGTCTATTTCTTGGAAAGGTGTTTGAGGCAAGTTGAAAACTTGTCTATTATACCCCGGCATAGAATTGCAGACCTTAACTTAAAATCATAACAGTTTTAGTCTAGAAAAAGTCACGTTTTTTCCCGTGTGGCGACGGGTTAGACAGTTAGAGTTAGGTTACAATTGGGTCAAGCTCGCACCGGTGTACTTACCACCCGCCCCCCAGCAGAAGCAGTGTTGCGCTGTTTCGAACGGCGAGCGGGTGTCCGGAGGCCTGTATTCCCATCCCATTCCACTCCCATCTTATTCTAACTCCTGTCCAAACTTCCTATCATTAATCCTCTCCTTATTCCCTCCCCTTCCTTCAAGCCGGCAAGGCATCTGCGACACTTCGTCGTAGATGTTCATGGGCTGCGGTCCGTCACTTACCATCAGGTGAACCGCATGCTTCGCTTGCCTGCTATAGCATAAAAAACATAAATGATAGAGATAAGACAGGTTAAGATAAGATTATAGCGGGAACACAGGTCTGCTCTGTCCTTATGCCTTATGCGGAAAGCCTCCCACCCGCAAACGCTTGCGGTGTGAAGTCTTTCATATAAATACCCATACCATAGGATATACTCGCGTAGGACGTAAGGATTCGTAGGATAATAATAGCGTCCCTAATAATATATGTGGCGACGGGCAAGAATACATGTGTCGCCACCCCATTTCTACCTGTGGGTGTCGCAAGAGGCGACAAAGGGTAATTCTGCTGCATAACATCTTCAGCCACAAAAGAGTGGGAGCCAAGCACTGCATGATGGGGCCAATCTCGCATCGGTGTAATTACCACCCCCCCAGCAGAAAACCAGCGTGAAGCAGTATTGCACTGTGTTTCGTACGGTGAGCGGGTGTCCGGAGGCATGTATTCCTATCCCATTCTTCCCCGTCCTGTTCTTCCTATCATTTATCCTCTCTTTCAAGCTGGCAAGGCATCTGCGGCAGTTTGTTGTTGTGGTAGTTCATGGGCTGCGGTCAGTCGCTTAACATTAGGTGAACCGCATTATCCGCTTCGCACGGCTTCTCTCTGATAACCTAATGTTATACAGCCTATATCCTTCCGCGGCTCATAGTCTATGTTAGCCTAAAATATTTCTTAAATCAGACCAATAGTTTTAAAGATTAGTGCGTTCAGAACTATTGAGCTGTATATTGTTAGTATATCATATTAAAATAATATGAAGTTATTTAAAGCATTTGGACCTAAATTCTATATGAGTGAGCAAGGCAAAGCTTAATTGACTTTATTTTAGGGAACCAGATATCTTATGAAAAATGCGACCTTCGTCAACAGTGACGTTATCAAATGAAAGGGCTCGTTAGAAGAAAATTTTAAATGTATGTTTTTATAAGAGTTAATTTATTCACCAGATTTTTTTTTGTTTTGATGAATATAACCTACATCATATTTACTCAATAATAATTGAAAACAACGGTAGTTATTATAAAAATACTAAAATTATTTAAAATTAAAAAAAAAATGTATACATTTTTTAACGATGAAAAGTAGTAGATTCCGTAGGATTTTTATTTTATTTTTAGCATGTAATTATTTAATTTTAATAGTATATTTTAAATATGTTTGTGATTTTAATTAAAGTAATAGTAGATGTAACATTAATAATTGGGCCCTACATCAGTATGCCCTATAGCATTAAAACGTTAAAACAAACAAGAAAACACTAACCTTTTTTTGTTTAAATTTATCATTCGAATTAAGTAAAAGGTACTTTATTCATTAAGGGGAAGATGGGGCTGCATAAAACGTATCCGCATATACAAAATTTCACTTATTTGATTTAATTCCTAATACCAAACAAAGCGAGTCGCTTCGCTAGTCCAGATTAAATATATTAAAGCACTACAGTATAATGTTTTCGCTTAAGTCTGCTCGGACTCATATGAAAATGTAAATTGGGTCTCAACGTGCACATAAGAGGTGAATTTGCATAATTTCCCAAAATTGCATTATTCTGCTCGTTATTAATGCGATGGAAAAAGCAGTGATATTTTCATTTTTTCATTCCTTTCCCATCCTGTTGTTCTCCTCTCAATTTCCTATCATTAATCCACTTCCTATCCCCTTCTCTACCCTCAAGCCGGCAAGGCATCTGCGACACTTTGCTGTTGTAGATGTTCATGGGCTGCACTTAACATCGGGTGAACCGTTTCCGCTTGCTCGCTGTTATAAAAAAAATAATTGAAATAAAATGTTTGCTTAATCTTTTGTCTCCCTCTGACTCATGTTTCATACGCGCCAAATGTAAAATTAGTTTGCTCACATTCTTTTTGACACCGGAGAGCGATCATACACCCATCGGTGACCTAAATACACATAGATGTGGTAAGACAATAATAGTGCTACATTTTGTATGCTTGACAAACTCTTGGATCTCCTCCAAAATTGTGAAATTGCAGTGTTTGGTGTTAATTCTATTGTATGCACTAAATCAGGAAATTACGTTAGTGACCACTTGTTTCCATCTTACAGTATATTAATTCATATTATAACAATTAAAGTAATCAAGTTATAATATTAAAAGTAGCGTACATGTTATCCCGAACCGTTATCCATATGTATACAAAGTTCATCATAATCAGTTAAGTAGTTTTTGCGTGGAAGAGTAGGAAACATACATACATCCTCACAAATTTTCGTATTTTAAAATTAGAAGGATATGAAGGTACGACAAAAGTATGGGTGTTTGTGACGTAATAACGTAGAAACTACAGAACAGATTTGTTGAAAACGTTTTAAGTGGATCTCTAGAATGTACACATGGGTTAGTCACAGGCGATTTTTAGCGTGGATGTTAATCTATAATTTTTTCACATTTCAAGGTAAGAAAATGAAAAAAATACAACACAGAACAAATTATAAAAAAAAATAGATTTTTCTTTATTTTTTATATATTGAAGGTCATGCTCCACTTTATCATCCGACACAATTTAATTAAATATTATATTATTATTGTTTGAACACCTGTTCATTATACATATTCAAATAATCTACGACTTTCTATGTATTGTTTTCTTTCATATTAAAACAATATTGTAGTGATTATACAATGATGATGATATTCGGAACAGGGAGCTACTGAAACACGCAAAAATATATATTTTTTAGGTTTTACGGAAAACGATAAAAACGGAACCCTGTTACTAAAACTCCTGTCTGTCACCATTTATCTCAAACCGTGATAACGTGAAATTATGTATTACCCTTGCCACTTTAACGAGAAATACTAAAAATTAACATCGTGCTGAAAATTAGCATGCAGGTAAATGTTATGACCTCGCGTAGGTATCCGGTAAGAAAGGATTTTAGGAAAGGAACGGGGAATACAGACATACACTGCTAGTAAACATAATCCTAAATACCTACCTCGTCGCTAACGCTATCTATTAAAAAAAACCACATCAAAATCCATTGCGTAGTTAATCACACATCGTGACAGACAGTGGAAAGCGACTTTGTATACATGTCGGCGCATTGAACGAAACGTTATTTTGAAACTGTAAAAAACGACTGCAGTGCACGTGGCGCTATTGGTGTAAACAAGTGAATCATCGCCCCTCTCCAAGAGCCAAATAAATACACCCGACTGTGGCAGTCTAGGGTCATTCCGTCAGAGGTACTCACGCTGTGCACATCTCTGTCTATCGAAAGTTATAATATTTAAAGTAGAAAGTGAATTATTTATTATTATTTTGGTGGATTAATTAGTAATCAAGTGAAAGTGATTAAGTGAAAAGTGTTTCGGTGGAAAGTGATCTGGTGAAAAGTGATATGTGTTATATGATGGTGTTCTTTTTAATTTATTATGTTATTGTTTCAGTACAAATAAATAATTATTATGAGAGAACGAGGTTTTATTGACAATGAAAGTATCCCCTCTCTTATATACATATATGTGTGTGTTGTAGTGAAATTCCTGGTGAGTCATTTTTTATGTGATAGTAGGCAAGCGGAGTATGCGGCTCACATAGTGTTAAGTGACTGACCGCAGCCCATGAACATCTGAAAACATCAAAGTGTCGACGATGCCTTGCCGGCTTGAAGTCAAAGTCAAAGACAAAGTCAAAACGTTTATTTTCCAAATTGGTCTCTTTCGAAGCGTTTTTAGAACGTCATATACATTTACATAATTAATTTTTTTTATTTACCACCGATTCGGAAGGCTGTCTCTATCGGCAAGAAACTCGAGTAGTTGCTCTTTTCAAAAGGGCAGGGGATTAGTAGAGGATATTTAAAGATAGGAAGTTTTTGCGACTCATTGGGCATTTAAGGTTTAAAATTGTTATACTCGTTATCCTGGGAAAACGGGACGAGCAGTTATCCTCCTTAATTTCAGGATGACTATTCGATTTTGATTGTAGCTTACGATAGCATCCGTTAACTTATTTTAAATCCCGAGGCGGTTTGATGATAGTGCTATCGTTGGAAGAAATATTTACTTGTTGCATTAATGTATCATTATTTTGATATACAGGGTGTCCCGTAATGAGTAAAGTATAAGCGTGCGTCCTGAGTAACAGCAGACCGCGCACGCGAAACATTACAAGCTAGCACTGTTGATAAATTCAAAGGTATCGAGTCTGTTCAAGATATATAATAAATGTTAGCACAGAACAGTGGGGCACTAGTGTCACTTCTGTCACTTCAAACCTGTCATCAGTGGCGTGCGGACGTCCCCGTTGAACAGTGTGCCTACTTACTGATATTTGAGTGTTATTTAATGCTCACCTACAACCATAGGACATAACACCCAACATTCCGCCTATGCTGTGTCACCGAAGACCATTGATAAATAAAAATCCTAGATGCACGTCTCATACAAAACGCTCGAAAAGTCGTTAAAAATCCCTTCTCACTCATTATAACAATTTCTGAAACACTCCTTCAATTTTAACGAGCATGCTAAGATGCGGTGGCGTAAGACTATTTGAAATGAGTGCACAATCTAGAAAAAATAGAAAGAAAAGTTTTATTTGAACATTTATGTCCATAAAGAATAGCTTAAAATATAAATCAAGAGAATAAAAAATGAGGAAACATCTATGTACAAATAAATGTAATACCGCGAACATATCATATAAAGAATACCACTTAACATAATATTGTTAAAGTCTGTAAGGACTTTAACCATAATATACTTTTTTTTTAATCTCATAATCTGATGGGACGAAAGACCTTACAAATTGCATGTTCAAATCCAACAGTTTTAAGCTATGATTAACCTGTCGTAATGCAACGTTAGCATTAGTGAACTGTTAATAAACGGTAAAATGTATATGTCAAATTTGTACATATACGCAATTTTTAATTGTTGTATTCTGCAGCTTTTGTGCTTTGTGCTTAAATGAACAATTTAAATTTTTCTTAAACATATCTAAAAATCCCACCAAGTATATAATAATATAATTCATTTATTCAAGTGACCAAGACTCATTTTGTTAGTAACCGCATCTTAAAAAAAAATACTACGCTAATCAAAATTATCTACGCAGCGGGAAATTTGGCAATTCGTCATCTAAAATCCAGCAATTATTCGGGCAATTTGAAAGAAACTTCACCTCAAGTTAGTAGCCCCCTCGTCAGGGTCGGTATTAGCCGAAATGAGCAAAGTTTTTAGTTGCCTAATTAATTCTCGCGCACGTTATCTCTTGGAGACTGAACGGTGTTATGTAAAGGAGAGACGGTTGAATTTAGTATTTTATTAGGTTTCTGATTGAGTGAAGCGAGGTCTCAGAGAGAAATTATTGTACAGCCTCAGAGAAAAATTATTGTGAGTTTGTGCGTTTATATTTACATTTGAATTTACAGATTTTATGGGGTTTTGTTTGTTATTTATCTAATATTAATGTAATCAGATATTGGATAAGTATACACATATAAAGGATACCGCACATAAAAGACATAGGAACGCCATTGTGTTTTCAAAACAAAGATAAGTAATTGAAATGGAATGGAATCTATTGCTTTGATAATCGAAAAATATATTATTAAGACTAATCAATACTATGTTTTAGTAAAATTCAACGTTGAGTATAAGAATATAGATTTTTTACAGCTGTTATCCTCATTCGACACACAACTAAGCTTATATTTATTTTTTCAGTTCTATAAACATCTACTTTGCTTTTTTTTTCTAATTAGTAACGCTTAAATGATTTAATCGAAATATATATTGGCATTTTGGGCATATAGTATAGGAAAAAAAATTGCGAAAATACTGATTTACCATATTATCTTCCTATTAGCAATATAATCCTAGAGTTTTGCAAATATATTCCAGAAAAATCTCCAATAGGCAGTAGTATAAAGGTTAAATAACACTTTTCGCAGGAGGAGTTCACAAATGTTTCGCTTTAAGTCAACAGTTCCTATATCAATTTCACAATTCTAAAACAAATGCAGTTTAGCGAAACTAAGTTCTGCTTAATCAAGTTCAAATATAAGCCCTAAAGTTTAGTACAAAGCTATTCATGTTATGTGTATATAACAGGTTGGTTTAATATTACATAGCAAATTTGGTGTGTGTGATATACGGGTATGAACTGTATGTATATGTATTCACTATTTTTTTATTTGTAAAATCTTTTGGTTTGTTAAATAATAAAAAAATAATATTTAAGCGAGATGTTTGACATCTTGGGGATAAAGATAGAAAGCTATCTATATATATATATATATCTTTATCCTCATGTTACTTTTGTTAATTTAAAGTTTTAATAGTTTTGGTTGTGAGCAATAAAAAATGTATTATTACTATTAACATATGATATTAATTTTGCTAAGCGTCCGTATATCGGTATCATATATATCAGATGTATGCTTGACTTTCAAGTAAAAAGTACTGAAGCGATTTTGATGAAAATATACTCTTACTATCTTCTATATGGTATACATATAGGTGAGAGTTCAGAATAACACATAGGCTACTATTAATCCCGGAGTTGTGACCTGATTAAAAGTTACGGGGGTAAAACTGCGAGGCGCGGCTAGCTTGAAGAAAATAAGCTATTCTTCTAGGTGGGTATTTCATGGTGGTGAGTTTTAGGTGGATATTTCATTGCAGCAAGCAAAACCCTTCTCAGACAAGTGTCTGAGCTCCTTTTGCTTTCTTCAATTAAAAAAAAACTAAGTACGTCGTATTTAATGCATAACCCTGACCAAGCAACATTGACTAACGTCCTACCACTAAGATCGTGCTCTATCGTTTACAAGATGTGAGCAATTACTGCACTGTATCTCTGACGGTGGAAATATCTCCCTTGTTTTCTAGGAAGCGAAGCTAGAAAGCTACTAATATATGGGAAGTGAAGATTATAATTTTATCATTGTTTTGAAATTCCTTTCATCTTGATTTATAACCGGAATGTCTTTCACCAGCCTAAGCCAAGTAAATAGACTTGATATTGAAAATGAAATGAAATAAAAAATGCTTTATTGCACACACCAAAATAAAAAAGAACAACAAGAAAAATAACTTATGTATTAAATAAAAAGTCATGCACAATTGGCGGCCTTATGGCTACAGAGCCATCTCTTCCAGGCAACCAAAAATAGGACAATTTAAATTAAATAAAATGAACAGCAGGTGGTGTTAGGGAAAAAACATCGCACAACTTTTTTTTAAATAAATAAAACAAATAATAATAATAAATAAATAAGTAAATACAATAATAATATATAAATATATACATACACACATATACATAAACATAGCTTAAATAATACTTAAAATAAATAGATATTCTTAAATACATACATATAAATATCTATACACATACAGATATTGTTAATTATGCTGAATGTCCTGCTATGTGTCGTGGAGCGATTCCCCAAGTGTACCTGACTGTTAAATTGGCGTACGATTCTGCAGGTACTTAAGATAACTGCGTTTTGCATATTTCTTAATGTTATGTTTAGCGATTCTAGTGATTGATGTAATTGCTTTGGGATAACTCCAGTTGTAGACAAGACTATTGGGACTATAACTACACTTCGGAGGTGCCACATTTGTATGATCTCATATTTATGTAATTGTGCTATGTATATAATATGTTAATGTATATATATTATTATTACTATCATTACACCTTTATTGGATGAAGCAAGAGAGTCAATTGTAAGCATGCTTGCTGAAAAGTGTTCGTGTTTGGGTTAAAATCATTTATATCATTTCATATTTCATTTAATGTGACGTAAAAGGAAACAAACATCAACCATTAAAATGTTAAATATAAAACATTTCTGTAAACAAATAAATCGTCTCGAATATTTATCATATCTCGAAATTAAAATACTTACCCAAACATATTTTTATTGGAAATTCATAGATACTTTAGATAAATCCTCACCGAGACAGTAAAATTACAATAATCTATACATATAATAAAACAGTAACCGAACCATTTCTGTACATTGAATATTTTTCAAAATGAGTAATTGGTATGCAATAGGTATGTTCTATAGATACCAAAACCATGATTAGAATTTTTTTTTCTGTTTGTCTGTTTGTCTGTTTATCTGTTTGTCTGTTTGTCTGTTTATCTGTTTGTATGTGCGTCAATCACGTAATAACCACTGGGCAGATTTTGATGAAATTTCACATGCAGATAGACCAATATTAGGTGCAAATTATAGGCTACATTTTATTCGAAAAAAATATTTTTAGGGGTGGCTCTCCATACATGTAAACGGAGGGTAAAAAAATAAATTCGCGAATACATCATTAAATGAGGTGTCATTGGATAGGTCTTTAAAAATGAAATAAAGGTTTCTAAATATGGTTTTTGTTAAAATAAATATTTTTTGAGATATGCGCTTCTAAAGTCGTGAAAATGTAACACCACGTGGCAATGTAAGATTTTGCTTGAGTTGCGGACTTGCCTTTTTATAGTCTTAACGTATATAGATTAAGACGTTAGTAACACTCAATAAATTTTCAAAAACCTTAAACCAAAAAAATAAGTAACTCTCCGCCCATGGCTTCGCTCGAGTGGGTATACAATTTTCTGTATTTTGAAGAGGCGCGCGCACTGTGAGATTTTGGTCAAACCTAATTCCATAGAAAATTATAACAAAAAATCTATAAACATGCACATATATCAACGGTCCTGCCACCGTCATTTTTTTAAGCTTTTGTTGCGCGCCTCTACAAAATACAGAAGTTTGTAGTCAACGCGAACGAAGCTGCGGGCGGAGAGCTAGGCAGATTTTGATAAAATTTTAAGAGCTGATAGACCAATATGAGTTACAACTTATAGGCTATAATATTTTATTTTAAAAAACTTTTAAAGGGGTGGATACATGTAACCGGGGGGGTAAAAAATTAAATTCGCGATTATAATAATTAAATTGTCATTGAATAGGTTTTTAAAAATAAAATAGAGGCTTCTAAATAGGTTTTTTGCTTAAATAGACAGTTTCCGAGATATACCTTTCTGAAATTGTAAAAAACCGAACTTCTATATATTGTATAATTTATATTAATATAATATTAAGAAATATAGTACAATCACAGTCGAATTTTAAAGTATGGTACCATGATAGGGATCATAGGGGTGCTATATAAATGTAATATACCTACTTAATATTATAATAACACGGTAACGGCATTATTTTCTGTGCTAAAACGTAAATATTATGTTCTATCTATACGTATAATAAAACAGTAATCGAACCATTTCTGTACATTGAACATTTTTCAAAAAGAGTAATTGTTATGTAATATGTAAGTATGTTCTATAGATACCAAAACCATGGTTAGATTTATTTTTTCTGTTTGTCGCTCGCGCGGACTAAACTTTTCTGTAATTTGAAGAGGCGCGTGCACTGTGAGATTTTGGTCAAACATATTTCCATAAAAAACTATAGACATGCCATGGCCCTGCGACCGTATTTTTTTTAAACTTTTGTTGCGCGCCTCTGAAAAATACAGAAATTAGTAGCCTACGCGTGCGAAGCCGCGGGCGGAAAGCTAGTAATAATAATAAAATTCTTTATTGTACTTTTAAAATAAAGAAAAATGACAACAAACAGAGCAGCAGATAGGAGAATTACAAAAGGCGGCCTTATAGCTAGCAAGCTATCTCTACCAGACAACCACAAAAGTAGAGGAAAGCTGTGTCAGAAGAGAAAAATAGGTGGCGTACGATGTTCATCACATCATAATTTTCTGTCCGTGAGAATTGAACCTACATCCTCTGGCACCTTATTTCCACTGCACCGATCGAAAAAACTATCTATACATGTTTATGTGTATATATTTTTCGACCGACGAAGCGAGGTTGACCGCGTGTTCGTATATAAGTATGAAAAAGGTGACCGACGATAGATGAAGTATCGTTTATCTGATCGTGATCAAATTTCATAGGCCAATAGTTTCGACAAATTAAATATTGAGTACAAAGATCAGCTAATTTACGAAGAAGAAGGGAGTCAAATAAGCCATTTCATGGTAGAGTATCCAAGTGTGTTATCAAAATATGAAAGGTCTTGATTTATACATTACAACGCGAGGTCTTCATCGGAGCGAACCACTCGTATACAAGCTGTTCCGTGCGGTTTAGCTTCCATAGCATAATATTATTAAAAAATAAAAAAAAATAAAAATATATTTATTTGCCAGAAAAAAAAACAATTTACATATTTCTAAACATTATCAATGGACCCCGCACTAGGCTTAGCCTGTCTCACGGGGCCTTACAGCGATTAACAAAAATAAAATAAATTCAACGGTCTGTCACAAAGTAAGAAAAAAAAATGTTCATTTATTAAAATTATAAAATTCTATAGCTTTTCTCGATTAATAGTCTATTTAACACAAACGGATTTTTGAAATCAGACCAGCACTTCCCTACGTTAATAATAATAATAATAATAATAATAATAAGCCCGCAGGGCACCTTGTGGCGAGGTGACGGGGAGTAGCGTCCCCGCGGTCCCGAACCCTCCAGGGGGAAATGCCATTCTTCACTTCCGGCTTGCCTTTATCGGCCGGTCGGAGTGAACACTGACGAGGAACTGGTCCCCCACCTCTGGCTTGCCTTAATCGGCCGGTCGGAGTGGAGTTCGCTAGAGCTATGTGCTCGGGGGTGGAAGTGTCTAACGGCGTAATAACGGGGAAACCCGCTCCGGGCCGCGTGAGGCCCGCGATGGTGAAACCGGTGCCGCACCTCTCGACACCCCGAGCCATTCAGCCGATGTTGCCCCCTGTCGCCTCTTCTGGCGACTGTTTAGGGGGCCCATCTAACGAATTGGCGAGTCACCGTCTGCCATTACTTTCAATTATTTAAAATTGAAAGGCAGACGCCATAGTCCTCAATAGTCCCAGATCCCGGTCCACCGAACACCCCCTCCATAGCCCGATTATTTATTTTCCATAACTTGCAATAGTCCTACGCTGGCCGCGGACTGCCCAGGGCTGTATCTTTGTAGTGCAATCATGGGCAGTTTGCGGCTGGTGTCCCATAACACATTAAAATTCTCTAAAGGGCCTCTGCGTGTTGGATCTGTATCTCCGCGTAAGCCTTCTAAAGGACCGGGCACTTCCCTTACGGGAGTGACCCGAGAATTATGAACTGAGAAACATAATAATAATAAATGTTTATTTCAGGTTTACATGCCCATATTACAATATAATAGTTAAAAATGAATAATTAAAGTCTAGTCATAAAATTAAGATAA
>LQNK01000002.1:102213-135234 GCA_001586405.1 Phoebis sennae | reverse complement strand
TTGGTAGAATTAAATCAAAACAATTGTCAAACTAACCAAGCCAAGTACCATCCCCGGTTTTTAATTTTTTAGACGGCTGGAAAAGCCCGTAACATCAGATTGTTTAAATGGCTTCCTCAATCCGATGTATTAAGTATGAATTTATATCTTGAAGTAATTAATGTTATTAACATTTGATGCTTTTATGCTTTTCTCTAAATTTTGTAACCTTTCCTTACTTTAAAGTTCTTGCTATGATTTTTTTCTAGGCGGTATTATTTCTCTAGTGTGTTGGTACAATGAAATCAAAACAATTGTCAAACTAACCAAGCCAAGCATCAGCCCCGGATTTTAATTTTTAGCCCCCAACCACTATCATAATGTAAAAAAAACGGAGAATTCGTTTGTAAAGAAAATTTACATGTCAGGGAGAAAATAAAAGAAGGAGCTGTTCTACATGCCTCTACGACGAATTTTCCGACTTTTGAATGTGCCTCTTGGGACATAGGTTCCGGCTCGCCCTCTGTAGATCTAGGCTTGCCAAATACTGAAACTATAATCAACTTTATGTAGCTCTCAACTCATGTTGTCACTATCATCACGAAATAAAAAGATATACGATCAAAATCGTGTATTACCTTCATTTTTCATATGGGTACATAGAGATCACTAGTTCAATCATATGGCCGCCTTTTTTACTTATCTCCCTCTCTACTGCCTTTCTGTTTTATAATTCTACTAGCTGATCCGCGCGGCTTCGCTCCCGTAGCATAATTATGTTACATAAAAACGGTTCTAGTGAGTTAATCTTCAAAGATAGATATATAATGTCGCGGACATTTTTGTAGATCATTTTAAGAGGAATAATTTTTAAACATAATTTTTTGGTATCTTGAACCGTTTTCGCAGCGCACGCAACGGAAGCCCCCAAGCATGAATAATTTTCCCCGTTTTTTCACATTTTCCATTATTTCTTCACTCCTAATAGTTCCAGCGTGATGTTATATAGCCTAAAGCCTTCCTCGATAAATGGTCTAATCAACACAAAAATAATTTTTCAATTCGAACCAGTAGCGATACGATTAGCGCGTTCAAACAAACAAACAAACAAACAAACTCTTCAGCTTTATAATATTAGTATAGAAGTAGTGTACAATAAAGAGTTTATTGATTGATTAACTGACATAAATGCTTGTATCAAACGGATGACATTTGTGCTCAGTGGTCCGATGTAGGCCGAGATTTTGTGTTGATGAATGGTGTTTATGTACGCGTTTTGTATGGAGTTTGACTTCTGTACCTGGCTATTTTGTGCTATATCTAATAAAGGGAAAAAGGGAAAGATGAGATTTAATAAGGACATAATAAATAAATAACACGATGTTTCAGAACACCCCAAGATCAAGCTTTTCATAACACAAGGAGGTCTACAATCAACAGACGATGCTATCAATGCAGAGTTCCCATTGATAGGGATACCCATCATAGCAGATCAGTGGTACAATACAGAGAAATTTAAGCTTTATAACATTGGATTAAAGCTCGAATTACCGGATCTGACTGAAGAGAAATTGTTAGGGGCTATCGAAAGAGTGGTTCATGATTCAAGGTAAGGATTTCAAATGTTAAACTTAACAGCACTTTTGTTACCGTAATTATTTAAACCGTCGTATAAGTCAGGTAATCAAGAACAAATGTGATGAACGAAACCTAAAAATAAAATATTAATGTCTAAAAATACCAAATTGGGGTTGATAATGTGATATTGTTATTGAAAGTTCAATTCTTACAGTATTTTTCATGTGAAACTTATAGTGAAAATCATGTTTTTTTTTATCTAATATTATACTTAAATATGAATGTTTATATGTTTGTGGTAATCATACCACTATTGAACAGATTTGATAAAATTGTAGATACAGATAGGTTATTGGCTAAGGTGGTACGTAGACCCAAAATTTAATTCAAGCGAAGTCGAATAGTCAAGTCATATCAATTTAAAAAAATCTCTATAGTGCCAAAACAAATGCTAATAGTTCTAATAACGCAAGACTTGATTTTTAATCCTTTAATTAAAAATCTTTTATTATATTTTCAGCTTCAAATTTAACATCGCTAAACTACGAGCTATGATGAATGACCAGCCCCAGAGTGCCCTGGATCGAGCCGTGTGGTGGACGGAGTACGTGCTGCGGCACGGAGGGGCCAAGCATCTGCGGACGCGCGCCGCCAACATGCCCTGGACGCAATACTATGAGATAGAATCAGTACTAACAGTAGTAATAATTGTATTAACATCTCTTACATTAGCCATAGTAGTTATTTATTCAGTATTGAACCGGGTCGCAAATATCACATTGTCAAAGAAAATTAAATAGCTGCAATTTATTTTTATTTTTCACCTTTTTTAATGTTTAAAATTTCAATGCATTTTTGTTAACGAATTTTTAATTGTTTACTTTAAACTTTATTTATTTTAATTTCAATTAGACTAGACGATCGTCAACCAATCGAAATCAATAAATATTATTTACTAGTTCAGACAATATATTGAAAGTGTTGTAAGCAGATTGTAAAATTAAATTACAGGATAAAAAAGTGCGTCTGAAAATTTCATATAAAGTTAACTAGTGCATTACCGTGGACAAACTTTTACACAGTTTGTTGTTTTTTTGTAGGTACAATGCTTTGACCTAATAAGTATGCTTTTATTTTAAACCGAGTGAAAGGCCTAGGCTCACCTTGCCTCGCTGTAAAACAGCGTCGTAGTGTAATGAATGATCAGCCCGACAGTGCCCTGGAGCGCACCGTGTGGTGGACGGAGTACGTGCTGCGGAACGGAGGGGCCAAGCATCTGCGGACGCGCGCCGCCAACATGCCCTGGACGCAATACTACGAGATAGAATTAGTACTAACATTAGCTACTATTAGTAGGATGCACTATAATCTCTCTCCTGTACTTAACTATATGATTGGTCGCCGTGGTCGGATAACTCAAGATGGTATTGTTAGAACGAACATCTAATGTTATGTTTTTATTATCTGTACACAAATTTGTCAAGTATGTAGGCGCCAATTTTATATCCGTCTTGGGAATTAAAACCACATCGAATTTTGTGAAGTTTATTTTATTTATTTGTTCCTGATAGATCAATGAGCTTTTTCGTCGCTTCGTAATTAATAACATTGTTACCTCATGTGATGTTTTAATAATAATTTCAATACTTTTAAACTTGCAGATATTTCCAACAATATTTTAATGTTAATGAAGTCGACTAAAAATAAATACTCGGATGACTGAATAGATAATAAAAATGTCGTCTTGAAAGATCAAGTTTTTTAAAGTTGTTTGAATCATGTTTCTTTTGATAAACGACCATAATTTCTTTATATAAAACTAGTAGCTTCCCGCGGCTTCGCTTGAAAATCGATGCATCATCTATTCAGTAGTTTCGGCATGACTGACAAACAAACATACTTTAATACATAAACCCACATAAAATCCTGTTGTACTCCTCTCCCAATTTCCCACAAAAATGGTCTTGTTAAAAATTGGTATGTCATCCTAAATCTTATTATAATTATATGCTACTCAAATAATAAGTAAATACAAATTAATAAATGAAACGAATGTGGAGGAAAATACCGCTCAAAGATAAGTAATGTTATCATAATAAGTATCTTATCATAACTATTTTTATTCCAAGCGATGTATTCGTAAAATAATCTATATACAGGGTGTCCCGTAATGAGTGAAGCATCTCTTGGGAAATAAAAAATAGCAAAAAAATATTGCAATTTGAAATCGATTTGGGTCCTATTTTAATGATACGTCCAGGATGATACTTAGTATGAAATGTTATTTTTTTTACATGAAAAATAGAATTAAATGATATTATTGGTCAATATTAATAAAAATACATAATCTGTATCATTCTGGACGTATCATTAAAATACGTCCCAAATCGATTTCCAATTGCAATGTCAGAGGGTTGACCAAAATCTCACAATACGCGCGCTTCTACAATATACAGAATTTTGTAGTCCACGTAAGTGAAAGCTAGTGCAACTCCAACTCCTATCACGATCACTTATTTCATACTAGCTTACAACCGCGGCTGCGCTTGAGACTACAAAATTTTCTACTTTTTGATTTTCAAACAAGCGGTAGGTATAACATTTTCAAGATTCTAAAAGCCCTAACCTAATGACATCTGACTTAATTATACATTTGCGTGTGGAGGATGGTATTATTCCTCCAACGAAAAGGGAGGATCCTCGACCAGTCCGAACCACAGGACTGGCCGGCCGCTAGGCCCCGAGGATTGATGTTTGGAAGTTGTATATATACTTAGCGGCGAAAACATTTCGACATCGCGATTTAGGATTTGTGAAGGACTCCCCCCCGAGACCGGAGGTCGTACCTTGTTGCCTGTGCCAGAAGCAAGTTCCAGTGAGTCGGAACTGTGCGGTGATGCTGCGTAAGCTCCACGTTGGAGTGTGCAGTGAGACGTGGCTGAGGGATCTGACCAGACATGTGCGGTCGCTACATGTTAGTGGACAGGGTACCCAGTATAGCCGAGAATGCTCAGACTGGCGGGCGGTTGACGGGAAGGGAAGGGAGTGGGGATTATGGTATGAACGGATTGTCAGAAGGAAGGTGTTCAGGATAGGGGTCACCACTGTGGAGGTTGGTATTATTCCTCCAACGAAAAGGGAGGATCCTTAACCAGTCCGAACCACAGGACTGGTCGTCAGTTAGGCCCCGAGGATTGATGTTTGGAAGTTGTATATATACTTTGCGGCGAAAACATTTCAACATCGCGATTTAGGATTTGTGACGTCACGTGACGCCACATGCGAATTATTTTTTTATCCAACACCCCGGTTATATGTATGGAAAGCCACCACTGTTGTTTTCAAGAAAGATTTCTACAAGTTGAAACTAGGTTTATCACCCTTTAAAATTTTTGTATAAATCTACCCAGTGGCTTATATAGACAAAGAGAAAGAAACTAACTATGGTCTATAAAACACACATATTGCAAAGCAAATAATATCTTATAAGGTATTCAATGTGCAGAAAAGATCTTGTTACTGTATTATTATATAAGATGACTAATATCAATTGTATATCGACAATTTTTTAACATTATCAAAATGATAAAAAATTACAAAGTTGAATCATATAATAACAAATTCAATACAATTATAAAAATCTAATAAGATAAATAATTTACTTCTTTCCAACGATAAAATTAAAACATTATTGTTACATACACAGTATACAATAACTATAAACATTGATATTTAATTGTGTAAAAAAATCGCAAATCATCTTGTATAAATTATAAATACATATTTAGATACAATTCATTTGATAACAGTCAACCACGATGTTGAGACTTGTACTAGTCATATTGAGTGCATCACTCACACGTGAAGCGTATTCAGCGCGAATATTGGCAATATTTCCTACACCTTCTATCAGTCATCAAGTGGTGTTCAGGCCTTTGACGCAAGAACTGGCAAAGCGTGGTCATGAAGTTACCGTTCTTACAACCGACCCAGTGTTTACAAACAAGAACAGTCCGGACAATCTCACAGAAATAGACGTTCATGATGTATCGTACAACATTTGGAGGAAATATTTCGTGAATAAAAACGAATTTGGCAAAAAAAAATCTATATATGGACAAATACAGATACTTCTGGATGTTGTAGTGCCATTAATAGAAGAACAGTATAAAACGCATGAAATGCAAAATATAATTCGTGATAAAAATAAGAAATTTGATTTACTATTGATAGAAGCATGGAGCCGACAAGCTTTAGTATATTCTCATATATTTAAGGCACCTGTCATACAGGTGAGTTCCTTCGGGACCATGTTTGACCATGATGAAATAACGGGATCACCATCACATCCACTTCTGTATCCAATATTTTCCCAACAAAAGTTGTACAATTTTTCATTTTGGGAGAAGATAGAAGAACTTTACAAGTATTGGTGGTTTAAAAAACTGTGGTTTTCAAAAGAGGACGATGAAATTAAAGAATTTCGTAAATTGCTCGGTAGCAGTTTACCAGACTATAATGAATTGAAGAATAATGTTGATATGGTATTTTTAAATAGTCATCCTATGTGGTTGGATAATCAGCCATTACCACCTAATGTAATTTCAATATGGGGAATTCATTCGAAACCAGAAAAGGCTTTGCCACAGGTATCTTAAATCCATTTCATTGTTATTTATATTTCCTAACTTAAGATATTAAGTGATTTTCGAATTTCTAGGACCTGAGAAGTTACTTAGATTCATCTAAAAATGGCGTTATTTACATTAGTTTTGGAACAAATGCTCCTTCATCCCTCTTACCACCGGAATTTGTTCAGCTGTTGATTCAAGTATTCGCAAGGTTGCCCTACGATGTGTTGTGGAAATGGGAAATAGATGAGCTGCCAGGAAAATCACAAAATATACGTATATCTAAGTGGTTACCACAATCAGATTTATTGAGTGAGCATTTCATCTTCTTATCTTATAA
This sequence comes from Phoebis sennae, assembly GCA_001586405.1. Taxonomy (NCBI): domain Eukaryota; kingdom Metazoa; phylum Arthropoda; class Insecta; order Lepidoptera; family Pieridae; genus Phoebis; species Phoebis sennae. The sequence goes on along the minus strand of LQNK01000002.1, from coordinate 128,706 downwards.
TCCCATGCATTATATTCAATTAAAGTCTTAATAAAAAGTTTTTATGTAATAAAAAAGTGGTAGAAAAACTACAGGGTAATTTGCTAAAAGATACAAAACTACAACTAGTAATAATTGTTGTCCGATCGGTGCAGCTAAAAATATTGTAATAATGTACTTAATTATTATTTGTTACTTACGCCCTACGCAATTTGAAATTTGGAAAACAATTGGCTGAGCAAAACCCACCCATTTATTTTACATATTTGAAATGTCCTTTACGTAAGTAGCTTGGACAAAATCCATAAGATCGGCTCCTGTTCATATTTCATTTCATTTCATCATAGTTCATGAATGTATTTATTTTGCAGAACATCCGAATGTCAAGTTGTTCATAACTCAAGGAGGTCTACAATCAACTGATGAAGCTTTAACAGCAGGTGTTCCTGTTATTGGAATACCTATGCTCGGAGACCAATGGTACAATGTGGAAAAATATATATACTATAAGATCGGAATAAGACTGGATATGGAAACGATGAATGAGCATAGCTTCAAATCGGCTATTGAAACAGTCATCAATGATAAGAGGTAAGCAATTCTTAAATATTTTGTAATATTTTTAATTAAAATTGCAGCATGGTACGCATCAAACAATCTCCATTAGAAGGTAACCCTAAAAACAATTACAGAATGAAATTAAAATATCCTCGATCCAAAAATTTCTTAAATCAAATAAGAAATTCAAAATATTTTAGTTCTCTTAGAAAGAGCAAAATTTTGGGTTTTCATAATACAGACTTAGCTTTGATACGTTGTGAGGCATGAAGCACAGATTGTATAATATCAAAGCCTTATTGAAACCGTTATAACTATTGCTTTTCATTTTTATCGTTTTAATGAACGTGTAAAAGACGTCCTAGAGATGTGGCGACTATATTCAGATGTAAAAATATCTGGGCCTGGGCGCTACGCTTCTAATTGCCAATAAAAACACAAGCAATAAAATAAATACACAAATAAATATTCCTGGACATTTATCACAACGCCATCTAGTCCCAATCTAAGCAAAGCTTACCATATATGTTATATAGTTATACTTAAACATACTTTTATTTTGTAAATACTATAAACCAATTAAAACCCAGACTATACCCAGATATGTATAACTCTCAGTATTTAGCTTCCATAGTACCTTATGGAAGCTAAATACTGAGATTTATACTTAAACAGACTTTTATTTTGTAAATACTATAAACCAATTAAAACCCAGACAGTAGAAAATTAAAATTTTCATCACATCATAATTTCCTACTCGTGGGGATCGAACTCCGGCGCAATAGACCATTGCTGTATCCATTATGCTAATCGGGTCATCAATAGTTCCTTATGACGTCCTAAAATTTGCTATCATTTATTTACAGTCTTTTATCTTTACAAATGTCTAAATTAATCGTCGACTCACTGTAATTAATAACCATTGATTAACAGTTATCACTAATTTTTTTTCCCTCGATACTGTGATAATCAAGTTTTTATGTGACCTTTATACTGTGATAATGCTCTCTTGAACTTACAATATTAAACTTTCGCAAGTGACACTTCTTCCACCTGTTATCTCAGAACAATTGTGAATTTGTATGTTTTTTTTGTAGGATTGAGTTTTTATAAGCTGTCAATTTTTTATCTCCAACTAAAATGTGTTTGAGTAATTGGAATTTTATGTTGCGTAATGATATTTTTTATGTATTATAATGATTTTCTTTTTTAATATTCATTCATCAACAAGTGATAACAACATTTCCAAATTTATATTTTAAGCTACATAATATGGTATCTATTCTAAGTTCTTTTTTTTCTTTTAAGAAATCCTCTTGAATGGATTGCAACCTAGCCATATTGGCTATTAAGCAATTAAGTTCTAACTTAAATTTGTAATAATAGTTTTTAATAAAATGTCCAAAGACGTATTTCTTAGTGTCTATATTAAATGAAAGACACTGTTATATTGTATTCTTTGCACTGCATTTCACTGCACTTATTGTTATCTTTAAACTACACTAATTTGTAAGGTTTGAGTATTCTCACTATGTCCGTGTTATCAAGGAGCTGAAATGCCTCAACATTCACATGTTGATGAAGTCTGTTTTCATGAGCTTCGGCAAATTTTTGTATGATAACATCAACTGGATCCACCTTGAGGTTCATGGAGGTTGTCCTTTTTAACGTACCAGGGTGCGAATGCCACTCGTTTGAGAGACGCGTCGGTGTCTGTGTGTGGCATGGGCTTAGGTATAAAAAGTGAAGAACTTACACGAGATTACTACCTATTGAATGGTCAGAAATATCATTAAAATAACCAATACTAATTCTTAGTCAAACTATAATTACTTTGCGAAATATGTTTTGATGGTCGATTATTACAAGTTACAATTTTTTTCAGTTATCAAGAAAACATTGTAAAGCTGCGTACTTTGTGTAATGATCAGCCCGACAGTGCCCTAGAGCGTGCCGTGTGGTGGACGGAGTACGTGCTGCGGCACGGAGGGGCCAAGCATCTGCGGACGCGCGCCGCTAACATGCCCTGGACGCAGTACTATGAGATAAAATTAGTACTTACAGTAGTAATAGTTGCATTAATATCTCTTACATTAGCCATAGTAGTTATATGTTCAGTATTAAACAAAGCCTTGCCAAAGAAAATGAAATTATCATAGCTGTAATCAGATGGATTTATTTCGTATGTGTATTTGTTTTATTTCGAATTTTGACTTCCAATTTTATTATACCTAGCACCGTCTAAATATGGAGAGTATAACTCAACGTTTTATAGAAATTTGAAGTGTAAATCACTTCAGACGAAGTTTTTCATACTTACAAACAAACATACAACCGCCCGGCCGTCTCTTATCATCTTCACTACATAGTATAAAACAAAGTCGCTTTTTCTGTCACAATGTCCCTTTGTATGCTTAAATTTTTAATACTAAGCAAAGGATTTTGATGCGCTATTTTAATAGATAGAGTGATTCAAGTAAAAGGTTTATATGTATGATAACATCCATTAAATAGTGGAGAAATACTGTTAAATTTGAGGTTTCTAATAAGATATCATTAATTATTATTTTTTTCTGCTTACATTGCAAACGCAGGCTGAACCCTACGAGATTTATCAAAATAATGTACAAATTTTTATATACAACGTTCACAGTTTTTCTGTAGTGAATTTAGTATCAGCATTCCACCCGTGCGAATCCGGGGCGGGTCGCTAGTTCTTCATAATAAATAAATAAGAAATCGCTGTATAGCGATTAGGCCGCCGTCGTAATCTTTTGACTTGTAATGTGCATTCTAAATGCTGCGATTCTATAAGTGTAGATTTAATTTTAATTAATTTATTTATTAAAATTAATACGGATGACAGATTCTTTGGTTTGTAAATAAGACTTATTATGTTAGTACGCAAAACTAGAATTAAATGATGTCATAAATTAACAAAGCAAGACACTATGCATACAAATAAAGTGAATAACAAATAGATTAGTATGGAAAATTATTTTTAAATTACTAGTTGCATCTATAACTGCATTTACAAGGCCACATCTATTTACACTCAATTGACGTTAATAAAACGAGTTTATTGCAAATTATTAAAACAAAGCAGTGCTTTGACACCGCTGTTAACTCAAGTTTCTCTTATAATTGATACTCTATTAAAACCAAGCATTATATTCATTACTCGCTTCTCACGTGTGGTTTCACGGGCCAGTTTTACGATTTTGGAAGCGTACCTACACTTGTTATTTAATAATATAAATAAACGTTATTCAGAAATTTTAAAGACTTACAATTCCTTATTTGTTCATGCATATAAGTCCAATGTATTGTGTTATTATTAAAAAAACCTGTACCCTTTGAAATATTATGACAGAAGACGGCTTTTGAAAACTTTGCTATAATCTTTTTTTGGGAACGTAAAATGTGTTCGGTAAATCGACATGTAGTAAATGCGGGAGGGGGTGTTTCAACACCGCCAACTTTCAGATTTAGGGCTGCCATTGAGACATTTTGTTACTAAAATATCATTTATAATACGCGGGAGAACAGCGGGGCACAGCTACTATAAACCTCAAAACGGGAAAATTTTTGAGAATGCTATGTCCAGCAGTAGATACGGCTGAAATTATGAAACTATTAATGAGACATGGAAACATAAATAAATAATAAACTGTTCAGTTCATAGTACTTAAAACGATATGGCATTTGAAAAGTTGAAAACGGGATTTTATTGTTTGAAAGAATAGTCTCGAACCAGTCAAAACTTACGCCATGGTGAAGCGCCTAAATAAAGATAATATTATACCCTACAAGCTTATCTAATTAATAGACGCTTAAAAGATATTTTTTTAGGTTATAAACCTCGTCATCGAATAAATCGTTTAAATCGTAAATCATTTATATAGCGTAGAATTTAACACATAAAAAGGGTAGTTTTTGCACAAAAACAGTCTTGTTTAAAACTGTTATCCTATCTTAAATCTGATCATAATTATTTTCTACTCAAAAAATAACTAAATAAAAATTAATAAATGAAACATACATGGAGCAAAATACCATGTGTAGACTAAACAAAACTATTGTTATTCAAACTAGTGTTATACCATCAAATAATCCCTTATATTCCGATGCTACTCTGGTGGTACTAAAAATTTTGAGGCAAGACAGATACGTGTCAAATGCAATAAAGGGTTTATAAATGAACTGCCTCCTACATTGACCCTAACACAAACAAACTTAAAATATAAACTGAAATCACATTTCATGGTGAATATGGAACAGTATTACCAAAAGTTTCTGTTAGGATGTTCTCACTTAGCTCCAAAGTAAAGTAAGATTATTAAAACAAGTTAAAATTATATTAAACGTTAATAATTCAACTCGCATTTGTTTAAAAATAAGATCTGTCTGTTTATGCAGGTCTTTTTTTACTAAGATTCTATAAAAACCTTAGTGGTTTATTAAATGCTGTCCTTTATATTCGTATCTTCTTGTTCTTTTTAATAATAAAGATATTAAAAATATATGTGTATTTTAGTACGCTTTGTTTTACTTCTGTTCCTATCTGTTTCGTAGTTCTTCGCGGTACCGCACACGACAGACCTATATATTAATCACTCGACTTTCACGTGAACCAATGTTCGAGCTAATGTTGGTTTACCGCACGCAGTTTGGGCATACCTTTCATATTTTTTGATCACACTATCAGTGGTATACGTATTACATATATTTTTCCAACCAAAATCATTTGTCGGAGTGTGAGTTACACGTGTTTTAGATATGGAACAATATAGTACCTTATTAGTTTGTTTGTACAAGCAGTATAAAAGATAATAGGTGTTACATTTTAAATTCGTTAGTCAACATAATCGAAAGTGAAAGTACGGGAAAATAGTTCACTGTGTTAAATACCTAAAATTTTGAATCAGATGATCAATTGATATTAAGAAATTAAAGGAGAGCCTTATTTCTACCATTTACTTCGTTCTTATGTTTTTTTCGATTCAATTTATTTTTATTATTCAATATTGTGTAATTTTTTTAATTTAACTGTTATAATGCATAATGCATTATGCTGTTAATAGTCTGAGCAAAATATAACTCTTGAATAATTTAATATACGTTAAAGTTCGAAAAATAAAAAGGATTACTTACGGTATGTAACCCTTTCTATTTGTCACTGAAAAGTAATTATACATTTTGTTACTTAAGTTTGATTTGATATTGTATTCAAGACAGTTAAGGAAGCAAAATTTCTGGCGATAGTCGATAAAATCAATTTATCGACTACCGAGATGTTTGGACCAATACTTATAATATTAAGTTCACTATTGGTATCGAATTCTCATACAGCAAGAATACTGGCTGTGTTTCCTTCCTCATCTATAAGTCACCAGGTGGTATTCAGACCTCTTACGCAAGAATTAGTCAAACGTGGTCATGAAGTTATTGTTATAACGACAGATCCAGCATTTACTGACAAAAGCCGACCAGAAAATCTAACTGAAATAGATGTTCATGATATATCATACAATATGTGGACTAAAGAATTTATAGTTGAACAAGAATTTGGTATACAGAGGTCATTATACAACCAAGTAGATGCAATATTCAAAATAATACATCAGTTAAATGAAATACAACTACAAACGAGGGAAGTGCAGTGTTTAATAAATGATAAGAACGTCACATTTGATTTAATATTAATAGAAGCGTGGACGAGGCATACGTTAGTATATTCACATATATTTGAGGCGCCAGTGATACAAATTAGTTCATTCGGACCCATGATAGATCATGATGTCACATCAGATCACCTTCGCAACCCCTTCTTTACCCAACCATCTATCAACAGAAACATTATAATTTACAATTCTGGGAGAAAATTCGAGAGCTGTACAAGAACTGGTGGTTTAGAAGTTTGTGGTTTTCAAAGGAAATTAACGAGATTAAATCCTTTCGTAAATTGGTCGGTGATAGTTTGCCGGATTATGGAAACCTGAGAAACAATATTGATATGATATTTTTGAATACTCACCTATTTTGGTTAAATAATCAACCATTAGCACCGAATGTTATTTCTATATGGGGTATTTATAAAAAACCGGAAAAAGCGTTGCCACAAGTAAGTGCTTTTTATTATCAATGCCACTGAGCAATTTGCCATTATATTTCATTAAAAACGGTTCCTTCAAAATGGTTTACTGATCGCAATTTAAAAGTTGTAAATTAGGGATATTGTTTACATTCTGACAAGATCTCAAAACCACGATACAGATGTTACAACATCTACACTATTTAATTATACATATTTATAAATGTTTGTAGCTTGCCATATTTTGTATTATTATAGATCTAATAATCGATTCAAGGACTTGGCAGATCGGCCAACAAAAACATCTGGAATTGTAATATTGTATTTTATAAACTTTGTAATCGTTTCACCCTAATAACCGCCCAAATTAAAAATATATATTACAAAGCATATTTTTTTAAGGATCTAAAAACCTACTTGGACTCTTCAAAAAATGGGGTCATCTATATAAGTTTTGGATCAAATGCTCGCTCAGCTGATTTGCCTGCAGACTTCATTCATATGCTAGTTCGAGTGTTTGCTAAACTGCCGTACAACATACTTTGGAAATGGGAAACGGATGAACTTCCGGGGAAACCAGAAAATATACGAATATCGAAGTGGCTACCACAATCAGATCTTCTGAGTAAGTATTGAACATTCTATATTATTGCATAGAAATAAAGTTGTGAGCGAAAAAGAGATATAATTTTCTTTATTGAGTTCATAATATTATGTGCTGTAAGAATAACACCCGAACAAAATTACAAGAAATACTACGTATGAATTTATAAAATATGCAGAGAAAATATTTACACAGAAGGCGTATTACAAGATTGGTGATTATTTGTAGATTACTTGTGTTAGAACACAGGAAAATTAATCAGTGTAAATTTGACTGTTCAAACATTTTCTATGAAGATAGAGACAATATTTTAACTTGGCAAAATAAAATAACTTACAGGACACCCGAATGTCAAGCTGTTCATAACCCAAGGAGGTCTACAATCAACGGATGAAGCAGTTACAGCTGGGGTACCAGTGATCGGAATTCCTATGATGGCTGACCAGTGGTACAACGTGGAAAAATATGTGTACCACCAAATCGGAATTAGACTAGATTTGGAAACGATTAATGAAGATAAATTAATAACAGCGATTGAAACTGTCTTACGTGATGATAAGTATGTTATTGTTTAGAAGTAGAAAAACTAGATAAACCGGTTTGAATTATCGCTTTCTTTGCTGTGACGGACATGCTCTTTATTAATTGATGTTAGTTAAGGGAAATAGTATTTTTAAAGTTATGTGGTTTGAAGTAGTAAACATGTTTTTCAGATAAAAATTAAAGGGAAATTACATAACATTTTATACAAATTTCAAAATTATGACTAGCATGAACTACAAATAATGCCTAGTAGAGTAGAGCGAGTAGTTTAGTAGGTAAGGTTTACCACTGATTAAAGATCGTTCACATTTTATTTAAGTATAGTTCACAAGTTGTCTTTTGCAAGATGAACTTATATTTCGATAATTTGAGAATGTCCGTAAGTTGTGTAAAGTTTTTGCCAATGAAAATACACTCTCAATTTCAACGGAAAGATATACTTGTAAGAAGTGCAATTACAAAATTACAAGCAGTTTTAAACTTTCTTGCTTCTTAATATTTGGTAACGCATTTACCAAATTATTACCGGCAACTTATGAACTCGGCTAAATTGATATGTTCCGACTTGTTAATGTACGTAAGGGAATTAAGGAATAAAGTAAATTCATTTTTTATAAGGTATCGAAATAACATTAAAAGGCTGAGAACGCGCATGAATGACCAGTCCTCGAGTGCCCTAGAGCGTGCCGTGTGGTGGACGGAGTACGTGCTGCGGCACGGAGGGGCCAAGCATCTGCGGACGCGCGCCGCCAACATGCCCTGGACGCAATACTATGAGATAGAATTAGTACTCACACTATTTTTAATATTATCGACGATTTTAGCAACAATAATTTTATGTATAGATTCTTTTATTGTAAATATTAAGTTTAGAGTGCATAATCAAATTAAAAAAGATTAAATAAATATTTTCGGATATTAAAACAACGCTCTAGTTTCAATGTAAGCAGATATGTTCTGCGTAAATTAAGACTATTTTTATAGAAACCTGACGACAACATAGGTCTAGTAATAAACATATATTTTGTTAATATAACTATAGATAAATTAAGTCCCTGGCAAAAGAAAATTAAAATGTTCACCAGGCTAAGGCTTCTTTCATAATATACACCTATACAACGTGTCCCAAAATTCAAGGATAATACGTCACCAAGTGGTGGGCCTACTCATAACTTCTTGAGGAAAAATAAAATAAAAATTCAATCTAACTTATTTTTTAAAATACAGAAAAAAAATGATTTGCTTCAAAAATTTTCACCTCCTAAGACATTTTTTGTTACCATGTCCACAATTTTACTAATATTTCTAACTTTTCTTTTGTATGGGAATCTTAAGTAGCACTGCTATCCACCAAAATTCTTTAAATACTCAGAATGTATGTAGTTTTTAAATAAAAAGCAATTGAAATTGTCCTTTCCTCTAAAACTTCGAAAGATTTTTACTTTCAGTCAACTTTGATTCATTGTGGTGTAAAAAATGTATAGTCACCACTATGGCAAGTCTTATCAAAAGTTGGCGCATCTATTCAAAATTATAAAACGGTAAAATAATATAAGAAAATCAGCCAGGACAATCATTATAACTATTTTTAATGAGAAGAATCAAACTTCATAAATTGGTTCTGGCACAAAAATAGTCTGTTAAAAACTGTTATCTCATCTTAAATCAGTTCATAATTATTTTCTACTTAAAAAAATGAAATAACATGCAGATGAGAATGTAGATGTTTTTTAAGTAGAATACTAGTCATTATAATCATAAAACGTGGAAAAACGTTGGAAATACGTTGTAAACAATGCTATGCTACGAACGAGTCTGTGTGATCAGCTGTCATGGCGTCATGGCAACCGAAACCTGAGTGAGAGAAGGAGTGAGAGAATAACAGATAGAGAAAGAGTGAGAGAGAAATAGAAACGTGGAGAGGAGAATATAGGTATCACGTAGCTGCACGTATTGAACTTTATCGATGAATTTTTGTTGCTTCGGCTTGTGGAAATTGTCAGACTCTATATTTTTCTTAATCCTTGACTTATTTCCTTCAAAATAAAAATATGTCTAATAATAAATAGTGTCTTAGCACGTAACTACCTCATCTTATCTTAATTGGACGCGCTGGTGAATTTTTGATTATCAATTTTTTCAACTACTCCGATCCTTTATCCTTGACTGGTGAACATATATATTACTCAAGGCAACGCAATATGTTTATAATTTCACAGTAGTATTAGGCAGTTCTTATTATTCAAAAATAAAAAAGGAACAACAATACGACTTGTTGCTGACGGATGCAGCGGCCATAACAAAATTCTTCAGTTTTGGGAATGTTGTATAATGGTAGAGGAGCCCACGATGCTAAATCGGGATTTACTCGAGCGTTATCGAGACCTATTGGGTTGAGAAGCTTAGATAATTAGAAGAAAAAAATGTCATATAATACATACCGTTTCATCGGTGGGGGAAGCCGCTATAAATTTTCAGAAATATAAAAAAAATCACTTCCATGGACATACTCGAGCGTGTCAGACATTAATGTCATATATGTCCTACGTATTTTTGAAATTTTTTATGTTCGTTAATCTGACCGTTTCCATAGTGGGAGTGGCCGTAAAAATGAAAAAAAAAAATTTAACGAGCGCTTCAGATTTTCGAAGGGGATGTTAAGTGAACCTAAAATAATGCTTTTATATAATAATCTGACGATTTGGATGTGACACAAAGTCACGGTCCTTATTAGAATATGCAAAAAAATCGCCATTTTGATGTACTCGAGCGCGTCAGATTAAGATATATATCGTTCGTCTGTACGCCCTATACTCTAGCCAAATTGGATGACGAATGTTTAATAACAAAGCGTTGCCTAGCAACCATTGACAAGCATATATTAACAACCTTTTTATTTTATTTTTTTCAGTCATAAAACCAATGTTAAACATTTATGGATATAATTTTGGAGTAAAAAATTTGAATAAACCAATTGAATAATCTACTGGTGCTTAGAATCTATTAATATCGAATATATTAATATTCGAGTATATAGTATTAACTAAAGTTTATCAATATAAAATATTTTTTTTATTTTTCAAGTTAGTCTCATTATATAAGGAATGTAAAGACTATTAACATATATGTTATCTGATGTTATTTCGTATATTAATTTATAGGTTATTTACATTTTGTCCCTTTTTAAGAATGTGATAAATTAACTATTGTATAATTACTTTAAAAACTATGGGAACGTAAATTTAAAAAATATATATATATAATTCGCGATTAAAGGCGGAACGGAACAAAAAACTTCCAATCGGACCCCGGATTATACTGCAATTATTACCCGACTGATTTCAAAACTATTTTAGCGTATGCACCAGAAAAGAAAATCTCTCACTTCCTTATTTGGATAATTAGCCAGAAAACATGAAAATGTTTAGAAAACCTGCAGTTTTTATGTTTATAGGGCTGTCTAGTTGAAATAATTAAACTTGATTTTTATTTTTCATTTTATTACAAAAACATTAAAGGGTTTTGAGTTTTTCTAGTGATATATGACAGGAGAAAAAAAACATTATAATCCTTTATAAAAAACGTGCAGTAAAGTGGTCAGATAGATGAGTTGTAAAAAATATATATAAATTGAATTGTGATGACCCTAAATAGGTTTGTTTACATTTATTCGTCATTGAATATGGCTGAAGTATAGACGTGCTGTCTCTTAATCTGACAATTATCTAGAGGGATTCGCTTAATCTGACGATTATAATTTTTCTTTAATTTTTTTAAACCAAAAACTCAGGAAATAACATGCAATTGAGAAAGTAGATGTTGTTATTAAGTAGAATACTTGTATTTCTAAGAAAATAATTACAAAACATAAAATTTTTAAAGTATTTTTTAACATCTTCATTATTATTTTTTTTTATTTTTGTTTTTATTCTTAAGTCATTCATTCATTAATTAATCAACTCATATTAAAACCATAAAACGTGGAAAAACGTTGGAAATACGTTGTAAACAATGCTATGCTATGAACGAGTCTATGTGAACAGCTGTCATGGCGTCATGGCAATTGGCAACCAAAACCAGAGTGGGGACGGAGTGAGAGAATAACAAATAGAGAAAGAGTGAGAGAGAAATAGAAACGCAGAGAGGGGAATATAAGCATCACATAGCTGAACTTTATCGATCAATTTTTGTTGCTTCGGCTTGCGGAAATCGTCAGATTATATGATTTCCTTCAAATTAAAAGAAAAATTAGCTGCGCTCGAGAATGTCCAGGTGACGTTTTTTTTTTTACAACTTTGTAGCTCTCTCCCTCCCTTGCGTCACGCTCAAATCGTCAGATTAGTGAAATATACACGTTTTAGCACGTAATTAACTCACCTTATCTGACGCGCTCGAGAATGTTTGATGATCAATTTTTTTTTACTAATCTGATCCTTTATCCCTGAAGAGCGAACATATATATAAGGCTCATACTTGGTGGGAGTACTTATTAAGGTACAAGGTATCCCTATATATTAATCTGACGCGCTCGAGTAAATCCGGGATTTCGGGATCTCTTGGGCTCCCCTACCATAAATATCTAATGGGCTATGCTGCAGAATAAAAACCTTGGAATTACTCTTCCAAGTAGAAGGATTTTGTATTTGCCCAAATCGAGAAAAAGATAAAAATGAAGTTATTCCTAACCCACAAGGTTACTATGACAAATTTGATGAGCATGGAACTATTTTTTCTATTTCTTTATTAGTTTAGAATTGGAAAGAGTCAAGCACTGAAGTACTTAAAGGATCAAATACAATTCATTTTTCAATAAAACAGTGGCAGCGGTTTTTTATAAAAAGAAACAAACAAAAACGAAATGCTTTAGTAGAATAATCCTATCAAACTGTGAGTCTGATTAATCCAAAAAAACAAAATATATAAATGTGAAAAAGCTGTTATACGCAGACTATGGAGAACAGAGTGAGGATTTATCAGATCTAGAATATTACAAAAATGCAATTCAAAGACCGCGTGATAGCGTTGTTTCTTACCCGAATGAAAAATGTGAAATGGAGCAAGCAATTGCCCAATTTGATTCTTTATTACTTGGCTTTAATATTTACTTTTGTTAATTTCGTTCGATTAATATTTTAGACTAGCTTTCTGCCCGCAGCTTCGCCCGCGTGGACTACAAAATTCTTATTTCTATCGGATTTTCGAAGTAGAGGCAGTATGGCAATTATTAAGATTTAGAAACGTACGTTTGTAAATATATCCCGTCAAAGTTTAAGTTCGAAGTATATCCTGAATTAAATATAACAAAAGTGTCACATTTCATATTTATATATGTATTTATAATAATTCTATTTTTTTTTAATATTGACATTTTGGATATTTGTCGTATACTCTCAGAATGGAAGAGCTAATGTTTGCATGCATTTAATGCATATTTGCTTATGGACACAAATAATATCTTCTGCACTTTGGATAGTCTTTGTTGTGATTGGCCGTCCTAATCTATAATCGTAATCTACTTTAGAGATCAAGCACCGATACAATTACCACTCCCCAGCAGAAGATAGGCGTCAAGCGGTATTACTCTGTATTTCGTACGGTGAGCATGTGCCCGGCGGCCTGTATTCCCATCCCATTCCTCTTCTGTCCTGTTCTACCCCCCTCCCAACTTCCTATCATTAATCCTCTCCTTATTTCCTCCCCTTCCTTAAAGCCGGCAAGACATCTGCGACACTTTTATGTTGTAGATGTTCATGGGCTGCGGTCAGTCACGTAACATCAGATGAACCGCATGCCCCGTTCATAAGAATTCATAATTTGTAATGTGATGTATTGTGTATAAATGCATAAACCTTCATGAAATTTAATGTCCACTTTTATCGTATGGCATTACAATATTCTCACATTTCTACAATATTCTCTAATACTTATCTATGAAAAAAATATTTTATTAATCTATACATATAATAAAACAGTAACCGAACCATTTCTGTACATTGAATATTTTTCAAAAAGAGTAATTGGTATGCAACATGTATGTTCTATAGATACCAAAACCATGGTTAGAATTTTTTTTTCTGTTTGTCTGTTTATCTGTTTGTCTGTTTGTCTGTTTGTCTGTTTATCTGTTTGTATGTGCGTCAATCACGTAAAAACCACTGGGCAGTTTTTGATAAAATTTCACATGCTGATAGATCAATATTAGGTGCAAATTATAGGCTACATTTTATTTGAAAAAAATAATTCTAGGGGTGGCTCTCCATACATGTGAACGGAGGGTAAAAAAATAAATTCGCAATCACATCATTAAGTTTTATGTCATTAGATAGGTCTTTAAAAATGAAATAGAGGTTTGTAAATGCGTTTTTTCCTAAATTAAATATTTTTCGAGATATATGCTTTTAAAGCCGTGAAAATGTCATACCACGTGACAATGTGACATTTTGGATGACTGCATTCATGTCTTTTTATACTCTTAACGTATAGACACGGTAAAACAATCAATAAATTCTCAAAACCTTCAAAAAATAACTAACTCTCCGCACTCGGCTTCGCTCGCGTGTGCTACAATTTTCTGTATTTGGAAGAGGCGCGCGCACTGTGAGATTTTGGTGAAACCTATTTCCATAGAAAATTATAAAAACACTATAGACATGCGCATATATGAGCGGTCCTGCGACCGTAATTTTTCTAAACTTTTGTCGCGCGCCTCTAAAAATACAGAAATTAGTAGCCACGCGTGCGAAGCCGCGGGCGGAAAGCTAGTTTAAAATAAATGTAAAAGTAAAATAATTCCTTATGTGCCAAATTTTAGCTATGGTGGCCAAACTTTTTAGAGGCTAACCAACTTCGCGTGAGATTTCCGGGTCCATAATTATTAGTCAATCGAACTGATGATAGGTATTGTGGGAGCTGAATTAAAATTTCCAGCTATTTCCATGGTAGAATGTGGCACATCATGTAAAATCAAAGGTTTACAACAGTATAGTACAATTACGATTCTATTTAAAACTATTGAAAATTTATACATTTGTACACAATACATCACATTACAAATTATGAATTCTTATTAATATTGACCTATAATAACATTTTATTTTTCATGTAAAAAAATAAAAATAAAAATAAAGAATTAAAAATCCATCAATAATCCAAAAATAATTTAGCTCTTCACAATTATGTCCTACATTAAATACTATATATTTTTTATTATATCTATGTACCTATACAGTATACACATGGTTGCTTGGAAGAAAACGCTGTATAGCGATTAGACCGCCCTTGTAAATCCGTTAACTTGTAATGTGTGTTCTTAATGTTGCGATTCTATAAATGTAAATTCTATTTATTTATTTTAATTAATTCGGATGATACATATCCTTTACTTTGTAAGTAAGACTAAAAAGTAATGTTAGTACTAATAAAAATTTTTGCCAAAAAATAGAACCGACTTCCTCTCTCTAAAAAGTAGAAAATAACTTTTATCTCATTTTTGTTAAATCTATACAAAGTCGGTGTAAAATCTTGTTAAATTGAAAATAGATAAAGGCACCGAATTTGTACAGATTTCAACACAAAAGAAATAAAAGTTATTATCCCTTTTTAGTGTCCTGTGAAGGGTAATCCCATCATCTAGTCACAATTCAGTTGATATATACATCATTAAACCTTAACCGCAGAGCTTATTCCGTTGATTTTCGAGGAGTTCCCTGGAATATCTTCCACATGGATGATCAGACTTGAACTAAATTTCTATGCGACCACACTGAAAAAAATTCCCAATCGGTCCATAAACGCCGGAGATATACGGTAACATACATAAAAAGCAAAAAAAAAAATAAGGTGGAATTGATAACCTCCTCCTTTTTTTCGAAAGTCGGTTAAAAACTAGAATTGATTAATGTGTTTTTAACAAAGTAAGCGCTCTACGCATACAAATAAAGTGTCTCTATTTGTTTGTTTGTAGAATAGTATGGAAAATTTATTTTATATTTCAAGTGCAACTATCACTGCATTTACAAGGCCACATCTATTTACACAATTGAGACGCTTATAAAAAGATGTTATTGCGTAATATTAAAACATAGGAGTACTTTGACACCACTGTTAACTCAAGTTTCTCTTATAATTGATACTCATTATGAAAACCAAGGATTTTAATCATTATCGCTTCTCGCATGAAGCCATCATTAGCGTAGACCAAACAATGGGCCAGTTTTTACGACTTTGGAAGCGTACCTACATTTCGTTAATTAATAATATAAATATAACGTTATTCTACGACATTTTAAAGACTGACGATTCCTTATTCGCTCATGCAAATTTACCTCACACCCCCATGTATGGAGTGAGACCCTTATGTAAAACAATGTACCTTAGACTATTTTGCAGTATGTAATGAAAGACGTCTTTAGCAAATTTTGCTACAATCTTTTTTTGGGAACGTAAAATGTGTTTAGTAAACAAACAAAAAGCATATGCAGTCGAACCTGCGCTGTATTCACGTAAATAGTAGGTGAACCGTCGACTGTTGTAAATAAATAGTTCTAGGTCACAATAGATAAAGTTATGGGCTATCACAAATGAATAACTCGAAATTAGTTTGTGTATCCATGTTGTAGACCTTAAATCACTACATAGTATAAAACAAAGTCGCTTTTTCTGTCATGTGTCATGTTGTATGTCCCTATGAACGCTCAAATCTTTAAAACTACGCAACGGATTTTGATGCGGTTTTTTTTAATAGATAGAATAACTCATGAGGAAGGTTTTTATGTATAATATCATCCATTAAATAGTGGACAAATACTGTTATTTTTGAGGTTTCTAATGTGATGTCGCAAATAATTACATTTTTTCCGCTTACATTGCAAACGCAGGCTGAATCCTACGAGATTTATCAAAATAATGTACTAAGTATTGTACACAATGAAAAGGTCTACAGAAAACTCCGCGATAGTATATCAGCATTGCACCCGTGCGAAGCCGGGGCGTGTCGCTAGTATTGAATAAAACAAACACACATACAGGGTGATGAAAGTGAAACCGAACATTAAAAAGCTTGGGTACTATATCCTATTAGTATTATGAATGCGAAAGTTTGTGAGGATGTAGGTATGTTTGTTACTCTTTCACGCAAAAACAACTGAACCGATTTTGATGCAGCTTGATTTGTACATAGGTAAGGGTTAAGAACAACAGTTACGCTACTTTTAATCCTGGTGTGCTACGGGATTAGAAGTTACGCAGGCGAAACCGCGGGACGAGCTTTCTTATGTAAACAAAATATTTGAAAATTTTGGGGAGTCCTATGTCGTACCGCGGATATGTCTGAAATTGAGAAACTACAAATTAGACAAAGAAAATATAAATTAAAAATAACTCGTTCAGTCATTAGTACTCAAAATGATATGGCAGCTTCAAAAGTCGTAAACTCCAGTTAAAGAAAATGCTTTGGCTAAGATTGTTTGAAAGAATATTCTCGAACAAGTAAAACTTACACCATGGTGATAGAGATATATACCCTACAAGCTGAACCAATTAACAGACTTAAAAGAAAAACATACAAAACAGTTTTTATGTTTATAAAACGTTAATATAGCGTAGAAATTAAAAAAAAAAATAGTTTTTGCACAAAAATAGTCTTGTTAAAAACTGTTATCTTATCTTAAATCGAGCCATAATTATTTTTACTGAAAAATAAGTAAATAGAGACTAATAAACGAACCTCGCGTTGAACAATGAGTTTTTTAACATGCAAAGATAAGTTATTGAGAACTTATCATACAATGAACAGACTAAACAAAGCTATTGTTATTCAAACAAGCGTTATACCGTCAAGTAATCCTTGATAAGAGCTTAATGTTTTATAATACAACAGCACTACAAGGAATAATCTAGTTAAACTATCCTATACTACATTACCTACAAAATTTCCTTTTTTTTTCGGATTTTTAAAGAAGCGGTATGACATGTTTAACATCAAATCAATTCAGTGGTTTTTACGTGATTAAAAGACATTTTGTATGTTCAGACACTTAAACAATCAAACAAACAAAAAAAATTGAGAATGGTTTGGGGATCTATAAAACATATTGCGTAGCAATATTATTAGGTACTCTTTTTTAGAAATATTCAATGTACAGAGATGGTCTGATTACTGTATTATTATATGTATAGATGACTAATAATAACTTCGTCGCAGTAATATACAACTGTACAATGTCATTTTTTGTCGACAAATCTTAAACATTATAAAAATACTAACAAGCTGAATTATACAATAACAAATTGGATTCAATTATAAAAAATCTAATTAGCTAAACAATTTACTTCCTTGCAACAATACTGATATTAATATGGACAAAGACAAATGTCATCGTGACAGACACAAAATATACTAACTACATACTTAATTATGTAACAAAATCACAAATCATCTCGTATAAATTATAAATACATATTTAGATACAATTCATTTGATAACACTCAACCACGATGTTGAGACTTGTACTAGTCATATTGAGTGCATCACTCACACGTGAAGCGTATTCAGCGCGAATATTGGCAATATTTCCTACACCTTCTATCAGTCATCAAGTGGTGTTCAGGCCTTTGACGCAAGAACTGGCAAAGCGTGGTCATGAAGTTACCGTTCTTACAACCGACCCAGTGTTTACAAACAAGAACAGTCCGGACAATTTCACAGAAATAGACGTTCATGATGTATCGTACAGCATTTGGAGGAAATATTTCGTGAATAAAAACGAATTCGGCAAAAAAAGTTCTATATACGGACAAATAAACGGAATTCTGGATATTATTGTGCGAATAACTGAAGAACAGTTTAAAACGAATGAAATGCAAAATTTAATTCGTGACAAAAATAAAAAAATCGATTTACTATTGATAGAAGCATGGACACGACAAGCGTTAATTTATTCCCATATATTTAAGGCACCTGTAATACAGGTGAGTTCATTCGGGGCCGCGTTTGACCATGATGAAACAACGGGCTCACCATCACATCCATTTCTATATCCAATACTTTGCCAACAAAAGTTGTACAATTTATCATTTTGGGAGAAGATAGAAGAGCTATACAAGTATTGGTGGTTTAAAAACTTGTGGTTTTCATCGGAGGACGACGAAATTAAAGCATTACGTAAACTGATCGATAATAGTTTACCAGACTATAATCAATTGAAGGAAAATATTGATATGGTATTTTTAAATACTCATCCTATGTGGTTGGATAATCAGCCTTTACCACCTAATGTAATTTCAATATGGGGAATTCATAAGAAACCGCAGAAAGCTTTGCCACAGGTATTTTAAGTCTATTTAACTAATATGATAAAATATGTATTTTAATTACTGACAAAGTGATTGTCGATTTTTAGGAACTTAAAAGTTATCTAGATTCATCTAAGCATGGCGTTATTTATATAAGTTTCGGAACAAATGCACCTTCATCCGTCTTACCACCTGAATTTATTCAGCTGTTGATTCGAGTCTTTTCAAAATTGCCTTACGATGTATTGTGGAAATGGGAAAAAGATGAACTACCGGGAAAATCACAAAATATACGTATATCTAAGTGGTTACCACAATCAGATTTATTAAGTAAGTATTTTATCTCCTTATCTTCTAATTGCATTCAACCATTGCAATATATATGTAAAATTGCACCATATAATGTAACGTATTCATAAAGAATTATTAGTAAGTTTAAAAATCTACAGAGTAATTATAAATCACTAAAATATATAAAAAAAGGGAAAAAAATTTTTGTATAGTCGATTTGCCCAATTTTTTATAATTTACATAATTTATGGGTAAAATTATATTGCAGAACATCCGAATATCAAGCTGTTTATAACTCAAGGAGGTCTACAATCAACAGATGAGGCTATAACAGCTGGAGTTCCTGTTATTGGGATACCTATGCTGGGAGACCAATGGTACAATGTGGAAAAATATGTATATTATAAGATCGGAATAAGACTAGATATGGAAACAATGAATGAAGATAGCTTTGAATCGGCTATTCAAACAGTCATAAATGATAAGAGGTATGTAATTCTCCTTTATCTTATGCATTCTAATGCAGTATAACAGTCGTAGTATATCAAAAATGTTGATAATAGCATATCAAATGCACATGATATGCATCAAGACAATCTCAATCTATTACAAGGTAACACTGAATACTAGAATAAAAATGAATTAAAATATAACTTCGATGATTATTTGTAAGCAAAACTAAATCATCCTTAAATCGTGCCAAAATATTGGTGCAATTTATTTCATTACTTAATTAATTCGATAAATTATTCTAATTAATTAATTTATCTGAATAAATTAACGTAATTAATAAATTAATCTATATAAATTATTCAAATAAAATAGGCTTAGTTAAAGGTTTGTAGGATCTTAAAACAGTTTTTATGCAGAATTTTGTAATTTTAATCAATGGAAATTTTGTTTTTGTTTGTTCTCAAAATCTTCGTAACTTCGATGGATTTGAAAAATTATTTTACACTCCCCCCTCCCGGATTCGCACGGGTGGAATACTGATACTAAATAAACTACACAAAAACTGTGAACGTTGTATATAAAATGTGCTAAACATTATTTTGATAAATCTCGTAAGGTTCAGCCTGCGTATTGACATCACATAACAGTATTTCTCCACTATTTAATGGATGTCATCATACATATAAACCTTCCTCTTGAATCATTATCTATTAAAAAAACGCATCAAAATGCATTGCGAAGTTTTAAAAATAAAGCGACTTTGTTTAAATCTAAATTAACCGCCGACTCACTATAATTAATAACCATTGATAAAAAGTTATCAATTACTTTAATTGATGTAACGAACTTTACTTTGACACTGTGATAATGCTTAATTAAACTTAAAATATTGCAAATTTTCGTAAGAAAACAACACTGCCTGATTCCCTTTAAAAAAAAATAGGTTTTATTTGTAGGGTTAAGTTACTATAAACTGTTGTAATTTTTTCTCCAACTAAAAATGTGTTTGAAATATTGGAATTGTATGTTGCGTTATTATTTTTTTAATTGCACTTTTATCCATTGATCAACAAGCGCATATAATATTTTCAAATTTATATTTATAGATACATACCAAGTACATGAAAACAATTGTCATACATTAAATTCCAATCATGAAGAACGAAATAAAAATAGATTACTGTGTTCTGCCAATTCAGTGTAACATCCAAAACTCAAACGATAGTTAAATTTGAAATCGATCGATCGAATCGATTTTTATTTAAATAAATACTTAATTGTAAAATAATAATGTAAAAAAAGAATAGAATTTTATAGTAATAGATTTTTCAAAAAATCTTTTTTGTTAATTTAATAATACAATACAGTGATTAGCCGCTACCATAATTTTACTTATTTGTTTATGAAAATGAAAATATACCGAATAAAGAAAACCAATTTTCAGCTTTTTAAGAGTCAAAAATATTGTGTTGTATAGACACAAAAATTATTATATCTGGTTAATAAATTGATTAATAGAAATCGATTATTCTAATAAAATTGATTATTTTTTATTTTACATCTCTTTGGATATAATATTCTCCCTTTTCCTCTGCAATAAAATGACATAACAGTTTAAATATTTGAACAGTCCTCTAGACGAATAAATCATTACACATTATTTTGCATTATAATATTTGTAGTAGGGAGTGATGCAATTAGCACATGTTGCGTAATGTCATGTAACTAATAGCACAAAATAGATAGGTACAAAAGTCAAACTACATTCAAATTGCACTAAAGCAGGTCCGCCGTAAGCGGGCGTATAAGCCGGGCACCGTACGCGGGAGGCACAACCAAGGGAGCTGCAATTTGAGCCAAGTTCCTTTTAACTTGGTTCGATTTAATATTTTGTCTACTGAAAAATTCCACTGCCCCGCTCGCTATCATCACCATGTCAGCACATTCGGTTGTGCACGCGGGCCATCAAACAGACACTAATCAACTATACAGGGTGTCCCGTAATGAGTGAAGCATCTCTTGGGGGATGATAGCTGAGCTAATAATCTATCAAAAAAACCCAATATAGGTCATACGAAAATATCACGGTTTTTGAGATATTGAGGATTTTATAGTTTTTTCAAAAATGTCAACCTCGCCCAATGTTTTATATTAATGTGGCCGTAATTCTTATTTGTTTTTCTTAATTTTTTTACTAAGCTTTCTTTATGAGTTGCTTTCTTGGATACATGCATTAGATATTAATAGAAATATCAGACAACGGAAGAAAAAAAATATTTATTTCAAATTTAGTATAGAGTAAAATTTTGAGATCATATTTGATAGTCTGTGGTTTAAAAAAAATGTACTACACTGAGACAGTCAGTGAACTTAAAAACTTTTGTATTTAATACCAATTTCAAAATGTTATAAAACTTTGGTTTTTCCCTAGAGCAAAAAAGATATTGAAATTTGAAATCAATTTGGGACCTATTTTAATGCTACGTCCATGATGACATGATGTTTATGCATTTGTACACAATACATCACATTACAAATTATGAATTCTTATTAATATTGATCAATAATAATATTTTATTTTATTTTTCATGTAAGAAAATAACATTTCATACTAAGTATCATCCTGGACGTATCATTGAAATAGGTCCCAAATTGATTTCAAATTGCAATATTGTTTTTGCTATAGGGAAAAACCATAAGTTTTATACCATTTTGAAATTGGCATTAAATACAAAAGTTTTTAAGTTCACTGACCGTACTTAGTGTAGTACATTTTTTTTAAACCACAGACTATTAAATCTGACCTCAAAATTTTACTCTTTACTAAATTTGAAATAAATATTTTTTTTCTTCCGATGTCTGATATTTCTATTAATATCTAATGCATGTATCCAAGAAAGTAACTCATAAAGAAAACGTAGTAAAAAAATTATGAAAAACAAATAAGAATAACGGCCACAGTAATATAAAACATTGGGTGAGGTCAACATTTTTTAAAAAACTACAAAATCCTCAATATTTAAAAAACCGTGATATTTTCGTATGACCTATATTGGGTTTTTTTGATAGATTATTAGCTCAGCTATCATCCCTCAAAAGATGCTTCACTCATTACGGGACACCCTGTATAATATCTCTGGCTACTACGAAAAAGCATGTCATTTATTCATTTGGGCACGTGTCAGTGTCTGCGAGCGAAGAATGACTTAGGTATACAAACTCAAGTACATACACATTGCGACTTAATTTATAACTATTGAATCGTGAGAAACATCACAATTAAAATCAGCCAATGTCAGTAATATCATAATTATTTTTTTTCAGATAATTGATAGTGACTAAGGACTGTCCTTAGTAGTCATTAGTCACTATCTATCAGTTAGTTGTTGTCTGTTTTGATGGCTTGTCGATACAAGTTACATATTTTTTCAGTTATCGAGAAAACATGGTGAAACTGCGTACTATGATGAACGACCAGCCCCAGAGTGCCCTGGAGCGTGCCGTGTGGTGGACGGAGTACGTGCTGCGGCACGGAGGGGCCAAGCATCTGCGGACGCGCGCCGCCAACATGCCCTGGACGCAGTATTATGAGATAGAATTCGTATCAAAACTACTGGCATTGATAGCATCAATTTTAGTTATAATTTCAGTAGTAGCATATAATTTGTACGAGAAATTCGTGCCTAAAACTAAAACAAAACTTGCGTAACATTTAAAGTTATAGTTCAGCGTTTAAAGAAAGCGAATTATATTCCCAATTTTATTAAATTGGCGATATAATTATATAAACGAAGTATTGTTCGTTATATGTGAAGGTCACAAAACACTGAACGAGACACAGAATTTCTTTAGTCTCTTTAGAGCGCTGTATATCATTAAACTGTACAATGGCGCTCCTGGAATATTACTTTCTATAAAAATCATATTGAATATAAGAAATATTTGTTTACTTTACTTTAAATGAGAAGATGGTCGATGGAGGAATGTCATCGATGCACATATAGTCCGGTCAAATTAGACCAAAAAATTAGGGTGAAATTACATAAATTCGCAACAAACTGAATTTTGGTACAAATGTTCAAAACACGATTATAAACAATAGCTGAAAGTTCCCCATGATTCCCGTGTGTGGAAAAAATTTTATTCAAGGTCAAATGTCAAAAAGATGAGTTTTTCGCGCTTTCAGCAAAACGGTAAGATTTATCAGAAAAATACCTCAGACTAAAATTGTAGATCATTAAATTATCTATAAAAAATATATCAATACTTTTTTTCTCACGAGACACCGTTTCGGAGACATCGCAGTGTAAAAAGTTGTAACAGAACTTTCAGCTATTGTTTATAATCGTGTTTTGAACAATTGTACCGAAATTCAGCTTGTTGCGAATTTATGTAGCACCGAATGTCTAATTTGACCGGACTAATAGAACTAACTGCTTCACAATGAATAAACAAACGGTAAAATATACTTATTTTACCTGATTGTTTCCTCGTAGATATAGATTGTTATAGCGTATTTTTATTATTTAATAATTTATTTACTCTTTAATGCATACATGATTTATATATTTATTTCTAGACTAGAAATAATAACTATAATAAAATACAATTGTATGTATGGAAAATTGAGAATGTTGTGTGTAATTTAAGAAGTATCGAAATTATATTAAAATTAAATGTTTTTATTACACACGTTTCTTTTTTTGTCACAATTTGTAACTCATGTTCTTATTACATAATTATCATGTAAAATATCATAGTATAAATTTGAATTACTGTTATATTTGAGGATAGGTCGACAATGTAGAGCAAGAAAAACCTTGGCTCCAAGACGTTACATTTAAAAATGTAATATCTAAGTGTAATGTTAAAAAATCGTTAAAAAAACATGCATTTTTATATTTTATTTCCTCAACGTTTCGAACGCTACAGCGAGGGTGGTGACGGGTGACTGAGATGACAATTGTCTTCATTAGTGTTTCAAAACAAATGTGTCTACCTCTCTCTTCGTCTCGTCAATTACCTCCACTCATTTCCACGAAAATGGTTTTTGGAAAATTGGCCCAGATTCTTGTAAAATCGATCTTTGAAATGTTAAATGCTAAGAGATCATATAATATAACATTGATGGCGTCTAGTCCTTGAAAGTTAATTTTTTTACAGCAAAGACAATTTTCCACTCGATATCTAGAATTTTGACGTCAAACTTACGTAACCTTTACATAACATTGTAGTAGATAAAGCTGTATCATAAGAACTTACCCGTTTGGCGTCGGGTCAGAATACGTGTATCGCCACCCTATTTCTTTCCGTGGGTATCGAGAGGTGACAGAGGGTAATTCTGCTGCACAACATCTTCAGCAATAAAAGAGTGGGAGCCGAGCATTGCATTGGGCCAAACCGCACCGGTGTAATTATAACCCCCCAAAGAAAAAGACCGGCGTGAAGCAGTATTGCATTGTGTTTTATACGGTGAGCGGTGCCCGTGGGCCTGTATTCCCATCCCATTCCTCCCCCGCCCTGTTCTACTCCTCTCCCAACTTCCTATCATTAATCCTCTCCTTATACCCTCCCCTCCCTTAGAGTCGGCGGGGCATCTGCTACACCTTGATGTTGCAGATGTTCAGATGCTGCGGTCATTCACTTAAGATCAGGTGAACCGCATGCCCCGTTTGCCTGTTATAACTTAAAAAAAAAACATTTTGTGAGTATTTTTTCTCCATATATTAAGGTAAGCAAATACAATGAAAAAACGGTGTACAATTTTAAATTCCGTAGTTAATGACCTTCAAAGAGGCGATACACAGAGGGTTGAGGGAGAAAACGAAATAGAGATATAGCAAATAAAGAATCAAAAATACAGCCCTCCAGGACAAGCAGTAAACAAAAAAGGAAATAGTAAAATTAAAAAAACAAGTTTATTGCTCTCTTAACAAGTTTTAAATCACTGAGTAAATCATAATTCTGGCGTCATCAAAACTTATTTGTTTGAAAAAGTATTTGGATGATGACGTCTTTACGCTGCGTAGATCATGGTTATCATGTTAAATTCGTATTGAAGAAGTGTTTATCCAAAAATCTGCTGAAATTGATTATATTAAAATTTGCCGTAGGAATTTTCTGTTATAAACGTTTCTTTATACTGCAAATAAAAACTAGCAAAACGTTGTGTATATATTATAATGTACACATCAAATTCTTATCAATATGTGTAGACTACACTCGAAACTTTTTTTAAAAATTACTAACTGGAACATAGTTTTTTGAAATATTAATACGTATAATGATATTCGGTTATTGATACTTACAATGTATATATCTTTGCTAATCTTATTGAGTGCATCATTACTAAGTGAATATTATGCAGCACGAATTTTAGTGATAGTTCCTACACCTTCTATTAGTCATCAACTCGCGTTTAGACCCTTAACACAGGAGTTAGCTAAACGCGGCCATGACGTCACCGTTATCACAACCGATCCAGAGTTTACAAACGACAACAGACCAAAGAATCTCACAGAAATCGATGTTCAT
This sequence comes from Phoebis sennae, assembly GCA_001586405.1. Classification (NCBI taxonomy): domain Eukaryota; kingdom Metazoa; phylum Arthropoda; class Insecta; order Lepidoptera; family Pieridae; genus Phoebis; species Phoebis sennae. The sequence continues at coordinate 102,358 of LQNK01000002.1, read as the reverse complement.
GACATATCATACAACATCTGGAAGAAGCACTTTGTACTCCCCGACGCATTCGGTAAAAAACATTACGTATTTAATCAAATAAGAGTAATTGTCGATATAATTATGCTAATAGCTGAAGAACAAATTAAAACTAAGGAAGTGCAGG
>LQNK01000002.1:87709-102089 GCA_001586405.1 Phoebis sennae | reverse complement strand
AGGTATTTTAAATCTATTTTACTAATAATATAAAATATGTATTTTTATTACCAGCTGAAAAAGTGATTGTTGATTTTTTAGGAACTTAAAAGTTATTTAGATTCATCTAAATATGGTGTCATTTATGTTAGTTTTGGAACAAATGCTCCTTCATGTGCCTTACCATCTGAATTTATTCAGATGTTGATTCAAGTATTTTCAAAGTTACCATACGATATATTGTGGAAATGGGAAAAAGATGAATTGCCAGGAAAATTCCATAACGTACGTATATCGAAATGGTTTCCACAATCAGATCTACTAAGTAAGTATAATAGTGTATGCTTGCAAATTATAATCACTTTCGGGTGTATAATAAAGCCAATGATGTAAAACAGAAGGAAATACACATTTATTATAACAATTATAAAAAAATATTAACTGTCAAATGCATTGAAATTTTTATCGGAATATATACGTGATGTAACTGTTATTTTTCCAGGACATCCGAATATCAAGCTGTTCATAACTCAAGGAGGTCTCCAATCAACAGACGAAGCTATAACTGCAGGAGTACCCGTTATTGGAATACCAATTGTGAAAGACCAATGGTATAATGTGGAAAAATATGAGAATCATAAGATTGGAATAAGACTAGATATGGAAACGATGAATGAAGATACCTTAAAATTGGCTATAAATACAGCTATAAATGAAACGAGGTACGTAATTTTTCGCTGTAATAAAACGATTTTTAATATAAATATAAAACATAGTGGTAGTCGAGGAATAGGGAATTTATAATACAATTTTATAGATTGGACGTTTGGAGTGTTAATATCAACAAATTTTTACTAAGCAGTTGTTCCTGTGTTTGTTTTAACGCGATTACTTTCCATATTAAATTAAATACTTTTTATGAAGAATTTTATTTGTGTGGTAATATTATTCTGATTAATTTCAGTGGGGCTGCTGACTTTTTAGCACAATATTCTCCAGCCATAGGTTTACATAATATCTTTTGTCGTAATTTTTAGTTATCGGGAGAATATGGTAAAGCTACGTACCATAATAAACGACCAGCCCGAGAGTGCCCAGGAGCGTGCCGTGTGGTGGACGGAGTACGTGCTGCGGCATGGAGGGGCCAAGCATCTGCGGACGCGCGCCGCCAACATGCCCTGGACGCAGTACTATGAGATTGCGTTCATAACGAAGTTACTGACGTTGATGGCATCAATATTTGTGACAATTTCAGCAGTGTTATATGTGTTGTATCAGAAAATAGTGCCAAAAACTAAGACGAAACTTTTGTAAATTTTTATTAGTCATAAGTTTTTTATTGGATTATCCTATGGACGGATAATGCATTTATATTTGCATTTATTTATTATTAGTTATTTTATCACATTATATTTTTTTAAGTATTGATCAGTGAAAATAATAAGTTAATTAAGTATTAAATTGTAAGTAATTAAATTAAAGAAACTCTCGTGTATTTTCTCAATCTATTAAAAAATCTAATGATATAATTATTTTATTGTTACATTTGATAAGTAAAAACCCTACTTGGTCAAAATCCAACGTAAATATTGGGTGCCAGAGAAATAAAACCATACTTTCTGAAGGGTTGATTTTATGCAGGTCTGTTAATGTTTTTCTCGTGACGTTGGACATTCATATAATATTAGTAATTGAAAGTTTGGAAATACTCAAGAACGATTGGACAAGTCATACAAATTACTAGATATTTTTACCCGTGTGGTGACGGGTTAGAATACATGTGTCGCCACCCTTTATACCCGTGGGTGTCGTAAGAGGCGACAGAGGGTAATTCTGCTGCATAATATCTTCAGCGAAAAGAGTGGGAGTCGAGGGGCCGAGCATTGTACGATTGGGCCAAGTTCGCACCGGTGCAATTACCACCTCCCCAGCAGAAGACCGGCGTGAAGCAGTATTTCACTGTGTTTTGTACGGTGAGCGGGTGCCCGGAGGCCTGGATTCCCATCCTATTCTCCTATCCTCTACCGTCCTGCCCTACTCCTCCTTAATCCTTTCCTTATCCCCGCCCTTTCCTTAAAGCCAGCAAGGCATCTGTAAACTTCGATGTTGAAGATGTTCATGGGCTACGGTCAGTCACTTAACATCAGGTGCCGCGTGCCCCACTTGCCTGCTATAACATAAAAAAATAAAAATAAAATTAGATATTTAGAATAGAATAGAAAACACTTTATTGCACACAGACATAGACAGAAGATAGATACATGAAAATAACAAAATATAAGTGTAAGTAGGCGGCCTTATCGCTAAAGAGCGATATCTTCCAGTGCAACCTTTGGATATAGGAAAAGTTAATTAATGAAAAGAATAGAAGATGTGCATAACTGAGCAGAAAACAAAATCTGAAAGGATAAGGTATGACAAGGGAAAAGAAGAGAGGATTAGGATAAGGATTAGAGACTATTAATAATTAGTGACGAGCGTATTGAAAGTTAGGGCAGATTGAGCTTTTCTCTTAAGCGAGTTCCACAACCTTATAGCTTGCACGGTAGAAGATGAATCATAAAACTTTGTATTATGAGCGGGCATGCAAAGCATAAGGTTGGAGGAGGATCGGAGATCGAGTTCATGAGATGATCCAAATCAAATCAATCAATCAATCAAATCTTTTTTTAAGGTAGGAAGGGGATCTGGGGTCAAAGTGAATAGTGTACAGCAAAGAAAGAACATGAGTATCCCGGCGAAAACAGATAGGTAGCCATTTGAGTTTTGGGCGAAATTCTGATAATATATGATCTTATTTACGTAGGCCGAATATAAATATAATTGCAAAATTTTGATCTAATTTATTTAATAGCTCCTCATTAAGGTCTATAAGGCTTGCATCACCATAATCGAGGATGGAGAGCAGCAAAGATTGCGCCAGAACAATTTTCGTGGGAGCGGGCGTATGAGGGTAGGCACAGAGTTTAATAATAATAAACAGGAAGTGCTCGGTCACCCCAGATGTCATAATATGTAGGTGATTACTTTCTACAAATTATGACGTGATGAACATTGTAATTTTCTACTGTTTGGGTGTTAATTTATCTATAACAAGAATGTATTTATAAAAAAAATATGTTTTAGTATGTCTATCAGTTATGAAATATCCATAGTACAAGCTTTACTTAGTTTGAGACTAGATGGCGTTGTGTTGAATGTCCAAGAATATTTATGTATTTATTGTTTACTAGCTGTACCCGCAGCTTCGCTCACGTTTAATTCAGTTTATGCATAGAAAATATCTGACAATTTTCGCTCACCAAATAAAGTTGCTCACACTTTAATTTTATTATTTTCACCCTTTTAAAAATAATGTCGGACTTTACAGTTCCACTTTTGTTTTCTACATCTTACTTACGTACTTTTCCAAACATGTCGTTGGCACAGGCAAAAAGCATCCAAATCGGTGTTCCAGACAAATTAATTTAAGCGTAAAAAAGCTGCCAAGTGCGAACCGGACTCGCGCATTTTACTATGATCATATTTTTTTACATTTTTCACCCTTGTAGTTTAAAGTTTAGAGGGAGGTTCCCCTCACAGACATTTTAGCACATTGCAAGTATCTATCTTTGGAACGATTGATTTTGAAATAAAAGTGTTTACAGCAACCACAATGCCATTTTTCAGATCTATCTATAGACACGCTTCGCTATAGGTTTGGTGATTTTTTTGTAAGTACCAATTGGTACCTTGTATAGAGAGACCTCTCATGTATAATTATACTAATAAACATTATTTTTTATTTTTGTATGAAAATTATGAAGCGAATAACAAAATACATTTTACAAAGTTTCAATTGTGTATACGTAATAGTTTCGGAATAATGTGGCTGTGACATACGGACGAACAGACGGACAGATAGCCATGTGGAGTCGATCCCATCGAAATAATCATAAAGGATATAGAAAATTAGAAATTCATGCTTCCTAATAAATTTTTGATTTAGGGTGTAATTAAATTAACAATAAACAAAATTGGAGGTATGAAGACTTAAATATTAAAAGCGTGAAGATGATTATGTACATTTTATTTAGCGTTATGTTACACTTGTATCTACAACATTAATATTATACTTTCACGCTCTTGCGAACTGTGAGCCATCACATCTATACATGCTTCGTTGTATCTTTACAGAACTGACTTGGCATACAGTCAATGCCCATTCTGAGTTGGTTTCAGAGTCGCGAGAGAGACTGTGGTGTTGACGGTCTGTAGCTAACCGCCACTCGCGTTCTTCGTCAAGTTCCTGGAATTAAGAAAATAAGTATATTAGTTGCCTATCTATTTACCAACGCGTAGCTAACATAGCTGGCTAGCGCTTGATTGAGTCTCTCACCGCGGCCTTCTTCTGACTTCTGAGATCGTGAAAATTGTGAAATCGTGAAAATATTTTCTTCGCGAGTCATGGTAATTGGTAAACCGTATTCGTAATCCGTTAAAATGTCAATCGCAATTCGCAAATCGTTTGACATTCACACCGTAAATGACAGATTAATATTTTTTTAAAAATACAAATCTGGCCATTATTATTGCGATTTTTATTAAGTAAAAGTAGGTTAATATGAATTTGCAAACTTATTTCGAGTTTATTTCTATCCCCCCTATTTCAGGGTTCAATTTTTATAGCCTATAACCTGGCTGGGAATTTTCTCGACGGATTGGTAAAGTTTTCATCTAAATCCATCCAGCCGTTTTCGCGTGATGCTCCCGCAAATAAACAGACAAACAGATAAACAGACAAAAATTCTAAAAAAAATTGAAACGTGTTCTGTGATCAATTTTAAGTATCCCCAGACGATTTTTTTTCGAATATCTCCAATGTACAGACTTTCGACCCTCTTTAGCTTTATTATATGTATAGATAGATAGATAGATTTATTTATTAAAAAGAGTCACCTGCTAGTAAGTGATCACTCTGCCCATGAAACACCGGGAGTATAGCAGGTGCATTGCCAGCTTTTGATGGAAATATAGGCTCGTTTTTGAAGGCCACAATGTCAAATTTGTTTGGAAATATCGGCGATGGAAGGTTCCACAGCTTCAACGAAAAAGAAAGTTGCTAGCGAAGCGCACGTTGGTAGATCTCCTATCAGATGGTGTAGATGAAAATTGAATACGGCGGGTCGGTCGGTCGGCCCTACACATAGTATTGCAGCGATTGCGTAAAGCCTTAAACTTTTCTTTGTTGCCGATTGAGTTGTCCAATTTCAATTTAGCTTTTGCCCGATTTTTCCTATTCATTGCTGTTTTGATTTCATTTGTAAGCCACGGTGCCGGGAGATGTTTTACTTTAATCGGACGTAAGGGGGCATGCTTGTCGTAAAGGTTTATAAGTAGTGTATTAAATAAGCCCACTTTCTCATCTATCGATTGCAAATTGAATATCTCGGACCAATTTTCTATTTCAGCATCCGCCCGTAGCAAATCTCTATTTATCCCACCAAAGTTTCGCTGCATAATAATTTTAGGACGTTGTTTAGGAGGGCGGACATTGTAGGATAGGAATAACAAATCATGATAGGAAAAACTTTCAGCCGGAAACTGTCCAAACATCGATATATGGTCAGGAGAGGAAATCAGCATGAGATCGAGAAGAGATGGGGGACAGTTTGGAAAGTGATGCGTGGGTTTTAAGGAAGGGAGGTGAATATTGTAGGAGTTAATGATAGAGAGAAATTGTCTGGATCGATGATCGCCTTTGAGGAGACAAGTGTTGAAGTCGCCCATGATTATAGTATGGTCATAGGAAGGAATGTACTTTTCTAAAATATTTTCGAAGGAAGGAAAAAAGTTGACGGTAAGGTTAGGGCTGTAAAATACGCCGATTAGTATTTTTGTGTGGGAAAGAGTAATTTCCAGGAGTAAATGCTCTGCTTCATCGATAGGAGGCGGTTGTGGAGAAGAACTTAAAATCATAAAGGGAATATGCGATCGCAGGTAGATGGCAACCCCACCACCGCCTCTGCTAAGGCGATCATTTCTGATGAGATGGAATCCGGGAAGAGAGTAAGAAATGGAGGGTAAACAGGGTTTGAACCAGGATTCGGATATAAGTATGGCATGAAGATTTGGACAGTCAAAGGTTTCAAGGAAGTCAGGATAGTGAGCCGGAATGCTCTGTGCATTTATGTGGACTACATTAAATGTTTTAGGTGAAATGGTAAAGGTCTTAGAAAGAGTTTCGCTTAAGGAGAAGGAAGAAGTACTATGGAAGCTGTCAAGACTACTGTCGGAATCAGGATCAGAAAGAGATACATAACTACTGTTTAAAGACATTCGTATGTGTGCAATAAATAAAAAAAAATAATAATAATAATAAATAAATAATATATATATATGTATATATATATATATAATATAAAATATATATTTAAATATTTACAATAACAATGCTAATAAATAAAGAAATTAATAATTACTACTCTTATTGTTATTTATAAAAACAATTTATATGCAATTTATAGCCCGATGTCTGCACCAACCAGCGTATAAGAGAATAAAAATAGATAGCAGTTTAAAAAGATCACAATTACAGTCAATTAAATTACAGAAAAATTTAGTTAGATAATACTCTATGGTTATACATAAACAAGGCAAAAAGTTGTGTATCCAGTTTAGAGATAAGTGACAGATGACATTAAGCTTACATGACACTTGACATTTTATAAGTTTGAACGAAAATAAAAAGTGAGAAATGTAAATAAAATCAAACTTAAACGAAGGTAGCGGCAAAGTAAAAACTATATTGGTACCTATACTGTAAAAATAATTGTTTTACAGAATAGTATGTTATAGTGTCACAAAAGGTATTTGAGCGAAGAACCAATTTTTACTCAATGAATCAATTTTCAAAACAATTTACGGTTAGAGTTGTTTATGGAAGAAAACAAAGCTACATAAGTATAGCCAGAAAGATAAATATAAAGCTACTTTACTTTTTGGAATCTCTTCGGCCTTGCAGTGGTAATCACTTTAACTTCTTTCTGGGAGACGGCACTACTTCCCTCACCAGAGGACGTGATAGGGTTGTTTGGAATTGCTTCTAAATCGGCAATGCAGCTGATACGGTGTTTCGTCCCATCTTCTGAAATGACAAATATGTACCCATCCCGGGTCCAACAGTGGGGCACCCCAAATCGCTGCCTGGCAGCCATAAAAGTGTTGTGGCGCCCCTTGGTCAAAAACTCAGAAAGAGTAATGCCTGATTTCTTCAAGAGAGCCTTGGCTGACCAAATACTGTCACGTACACGAATGTCGGATAACTTCAATACTATTGGTCTGGACTTATCACCATTGACTCGTCCCAACCTGTGGCAGCGGCTGATGGATTCCTTGGTGAAATTGGCAATCTTAAGTTTATCTATTACTATATCAGTTACTATAGAAGTTAAATCCTCTTTACTATTCTCTGGAGCACCATGTATCAACAAAATTTTTCTTCTGGATCTCATTTCTTGTTGCTCATACAACCTTGACAACATCTCAACCTGAGTTTGGAGGCATTGCAGGGATTTCATTACAAAGTTACGGAAGGCTTCAAATTCCGCAGCAAGTCTAGAGGATGGGCTAGACGTAGCGGGAGGAACATTGCTTCCTGAAAGTTCTTGTTGGAATTCTGTCATCCTTTGATTGAAATGTGCAGTCAAGTCTTCGATTGATTGCTTAATAGAATCCATAATTTAGACTGTTTTGTGAAGTGAAGTGATAAGTGAGAAAAATAAGGAAACTTTTTTAAGGAAAAGCTGGTAGGCACATATATTTAATTATGACATGTATTTTATGTACAAAAATACTATATAAATACACTTTAATAAACAAATAGCTAGAGCGCAAAAAAAACACGTGTCAATAGTTGCACACCTACCCACGAAAAAAGGTTACTACCCACAAAATTACACCTTGAAAAATAATAAGCAAATACGATTTACGAAACCACTTCTACATACAATTTGTTACAACCTTCTCTAACTAAATTCTGTTATGCCAGTAAGAAACAGAAAATGAATTATAGATTGAATTTGGCATTTGATTAAATACTCCATATTTTATCAAATCCGCTCATATTCCAACTAGATCATTTAATTTTCTTAAATTATTCATTTACGATAAAAAATCCTTGGCCTGATTTTAAGGAGGGATAGATCAAAAGAAAAGGACGATATTATAATATCTTCCTTATAGGGCAACATAATTTTTCGACTCCTAGTTAATGCGAAATAGCAAATTTTATTTCCCTCAACTTAAGTCTACTGAATATTCTTTATCTGTATCTATCTACCTATCTATCAATTTGGTTGCATATATATTAAAAGTTATATGAAAAGTACAGGCAAAAGTGCAAATTATATACAAAATGACCCAATTATGACTTTCAGATTAAATAGTTAAAGTAGTCTGTATCTACAAAATATTAAAAAAAAAAAAAATGTTGATTAAAAAAACAAAAACACACTTTAGTATTTGCTGAGCCATTGATGGGCTTTGCTTATTCAACCTAATTTCATAAAACAAAAAAATACTTCATATCAACACAGTTGAGTACACATTCAAAAATATAAATATTCCTGGACATTTAACACAACGCCATTTTATCCTAAACTAAGCAAAGCTTGTATTATGGAAGCTAGATAATATTCTATCTATCCCTTGTTTTGTCTACTAAAGTCAGACAAATCTATCTGTTTGTACTTACTTTGATTTCAGTATCACGACGGATACATTTGCTATGAATTTTGTCTATCTATTGTCATATAATTTGACATAACAATCTATCCATAATCATTGATACATTATTGAAAATGGCCGTTAGTCGATGCAAGTCCCGGATAACCCGGTTGTTTCCCCAGACGGCCGGGTATGCGAAGGCATTTCCCCTAGTCAAAAAGAAAGGAATTTCTCCTATTGCGGCATGCCCTTTTATTTTTATTGCTTAAAAGACTTATATTAAATCTATACTAATATTTAATATTATACAGCTGAAGAGCTTTTTTGTTTGAACGCGCTTATCTCAGGAACTACTGGTCCGATTTGAAAAATTGTTTTAGTGTTGGATAGCCCATTTATCGAGGACGGCTATATATCATCCCAATATTCCCACGGGAGCGTAGCCCTGGGGCGCAGCAAGTTGTAATATATGCACGCATAGATAGTGGTTTCTATGGAAATTGATTGTGTGATACATTATCATACTCCTACGTAATATAAAACATATACAAAAGTTTCTCCTGAGATCATCTAACAGAGAGACGGAGAGCGGGAGATATTATCCCTTTCATCTCCATATTTCCTTCCATTAATTCTTTCCTGTACCCCCTTTTTATGTTACAGCAGACAAGCAGACCAAACGGTTTACCTGATGTTAAGTTTTACGTAAAAATCTTAACAATAATTTACAACTGTGATAGTTTATCTTTATGAAAACTTTTGTCATAATATGCGTTAAAAGTTGTCATAATTTATATTATGTATTGTTACCTCTTCCTTCCTTAATGGTGTGTTTATTACAAATAAATTAAAAATTGTCATTTCACTATAGCTATTGCACCTAAAAGTAATTAATTATGTAGAAGTTGTAACACTATGAAAACCGTTATAAACGATAAAATAACATTTGTTTTCCTTTTTACTACTCGACATTGTGTAATCAATTGTAAGAAAAAGTTTGTATTTAACAAAAAAAAATGTTAAAGACGTCAGTAATTTAGATTATTTGAACAACAACTGTAAAGTATGTTTCCAAATAGCACATTTAAGCAAATTTATTTTTTCTTCGCTTCGTGAAAAATACTACCAATATTCAAAAATAAATAGGTTATTTTTGAGCCTGAAACTTATAAATTTTCCGGTTTTTCCTGGATAAAATTATCCTATTTCCTTTCAGGGTATCAAAATATATTAGTATAAAATTTCAGGCGTCAAGAAGAGACAGACAAACAGAAAGCGTTCATAATATTAGTAAGGAAGAAATGATTTATTTCTTCATCATAAATCCTTACATAACAAGAAACCATCAGTGTCAATTATATTTAGCCTTATAAGCAATGATATTATAAAACTATAGATATGTTATTAGCATAGCTAATTTTAAGATTTCAAACGGATACATGTATAGTACTGATACAATTCGTTTTGTAGTACATCGTATAATTTACATGTTTCTATATTAATTACATTTATCACAAAATTACGCTCTCACAATAATTACATCTTCCTTCTACCACGTCGAAAAAAACAAGAGAGAGTCCAAAAGCGCGGCAATCCGCATTGGCCAATCACAATGCCGGATTGCCTTTTAATCGTCGAACTTGCAATAGCTGGCCAGTTATTTAAAGCAGGTTACTGAAAATAAGGTTTTAATGTATATTTAAGAAAACAAATTAATAATTTAAGCAAACTAGCTAACACATGTATATCCACACTCCTAAAGTTACGTACGGATTGTTGACAGAACTTTACATAGCGACGGTACCTTGGTTACAATTGAAAGCTATACAATGCCTTCGTGTGTATTTATAAAATGCACGAACTATTAGGAAAGTAAAAATAAACCATAAAAAATATCATATAATGGGTAAAATACAGAAATTTTTAAAATTTTTAAATAAATTTATTTTAATTTAAGATGTCATTTTTGTCAACTATCAAGTGATTGTCAAAAGATGACGGGTCGCATTTTTTCACGGTGTTTTGTATGCATATAACATATCTATACATTATAATATATCATTGCTTATAAGATTTTTTTCTTCTTCTCAGATATAAATTACATGTTTTATTTATAATTCTCACTGTTATGAACACATCTTTATAATTCCATTAAAAAATTAAGGAAAATGTATTATATATGAGTAATATACATCAATTTACCTAATGGCACGACTAGAACTAAGTGGATACTTATTAACTTAACTTAATTAAAATATTTAAATACTTACGAGCAAAAGTTGTTGGAGTCGTGAGTTGGAGCAAAAGGCATTTTCAAGCTATGTATTATATATAACTACACATTAAGATTTGTCGAACCACACCTACAATGTATCGTTTTTTATTAGCAGTAGTAAGTACATCTATCATACGTGAATATTATGCAGCACGAATTTTAGTGATAATTCCTACACCTTCTATCAGTCATCAACTGGTATTCAGGCCCCTTACTCAAGAGTTAGCTAAACGAGGTCATGATGTCAACGTTATCACAGCTGATCCAGTGTTTACAGATGGGAACAGCCCGAACAATCTCACAGAAATCGATGTTCATGATATATCATATAATATGTGGAGAGAAAGATTCGTCTACAAACTCGAATTTGGTAAGAAGGACAGTCTGTACAATCAGATTGAAGCAACAATGACTAATATCATAGTACCATTAACTGAAGCGCAATTTAAATCCAAAGACGTGCAATATCTACTCAATGACACGAACGTTAAATTTGATTTACTATTCATAGAGGAATGGACTCGTCAAGCATTAATATATTCCCATATATTAAAGGTACCTGTTATACAGATTAGTTCGTATGGAGCCACGTTTGATCATGATGAAACCGTGGGGTCACCCGTACACCCTCTTTTGTATCCAACAACGATAAAGCAAAAACTGTACAATCTAACACTTCTGGAAAAACTCGAAGAGCTTAATAAGTATCGATGGTTTAAAAGTCTCTGGGCTAAAACGGAAATAGAAGAAATTAAATCGTTTCGCAAATTGGTAGGGAATAGTTTGCCATCCTATAAAGAACTGAGGAACAATGTTGACATGCTCTTTTTGAATACTCATCCTTTGCTAATAGAGAAACAGCCAATGCCACCTAATGTGGTTCATATATGGGGAATTGATGAAAAACCGGAGAAAGCGTTACCACAAGTAAGTACTAATCGCATAAAATGTTTCAATTCACAATACATTCATGTCTTTATTAAATTTAAATTCCTTATTATTATTTTTAGGGTCTTAAAACTTACTTAGATTCTTCCGAAAATGGAACAATTTACGTCAGTTTTGGAACAAATTGTCCTTCTTCTAATTTACCATCAGAGTTCACTCAACTGTTAACACGAGTATTTTCAAAGCTCCCATATAATGTTCTGTGGAAATGGGAAAAGGATGAACTACCAGGAAAACCACAAAATATACGGATAGCGAAGTGGTTTCCACAATCTGATTTACTGAGTAAGTAATCAGTATTTAATGGTCTGTAATATATCTTTTAGACAATTAATTAATGTGAAACAGGCATAAGTCTAAATAGAAATATACCTTTTTAACTGTGTTAATGTATAATATATTAAAGAGTGAAATAAATAATTAAATACATGTTATCTAAAAATTTGTTCGTAAAATATAAGTATTTGTTTTAATGACGAATATAAGTATAGTGTGATATTATTGTGCATCATTTTAATTTGAATTATACAAGCATACTATATCCATTGGGAATGTTAAAAATTGTCTTATAGTATTGATATGAAAAATAAGAATTTAAGAAATATAAAAAATAATCTTTGCAGAACATCCAAATATAAAATTGTTCATAACACAAGGAGGAGTACAATCAACAGATGAAGCTATAGTTGCTGGTGTTCCTGTTATCGGAATACCGATGCTAGGAGACCAGTGGTATAATGTAGAAAAATATGAATTCTACAAAATTGGGAAAAGGTTAGATATGGATACAGTCACTGAGGATAGCCTGACAACAGCTATCAATAATGTAATACGTGATAAAAGGTGAGGGATATTCAGTTAATTAAGATTAAACAATAAAGAATTTTAATGATATCTACATATTTTAAAATTTAAATTTATTTAAAGGTAAATGAAGGTTATGATGTGTAATCAATAGCGTATTACCTTAACAAGTTTAAACGTGAGGCGTTTTAAAAAAAAGGCGTCTTACCAGGTCTAATAAAAAGTAAAGATTTTGTCTTGATGAAAGCATATCATTACGAAATTTACGACATTGACACCTTCAAGAAGAGAGCCTATAAACACCTTAAACGCCGGCAATGGGCGGCGGTGATCACTTTCCATCAGGTGACCTGCCCGCTCGTTTGCCTACTAGGCGATAGAAAAAAAGAAAAATCTTACTTTGATGATGATTTTTTGCAGTTATCGGGAGAACATGGTGAAGCTGCGTACGATACTACGTGACCAGAGAGATAGTGCCCTAGAGCGTGCCGTGTGGTGGACGGAGTACGTGCTGCGGCACGGAGGGGCCAAGCATCTGCGGACGCGCGCCGCCAACATGCCCTGGACGGAGTACTACGAGATAGAATTGATATGTTTATCAGTATATCTAATAGCAATTGTTTTAGTAACTATTTTCGTAATGATCCATGCGTTATATCGATTGTATGTGTATGTACTGGGTCCTAAAGTTAAAAGTAAAATTCTATAGTCTGGTTTTCAATATACATTTGAGTGATGAAATTAGCATAAATTGTGTTTTCATGTATGATTATTTATTGGTTTGGTTTCGATGGATGTAAAGGTAATAATAAGTTATGGATGTTGACGAATTGCTTTGTAAACAAATATGTGATTAGCTGTAGATTGTACATTGAATTTGTTTGTGAAAATGAATGATCGAAAATATTAAATAATTTTGTTCATGAATTAAATTATAATTAAGCTTATGTAAATTTTTATTTCTATTACTCAAAATTATTTGTGTGTGCCTATTAAATAACAAGGATCCTCTTTGTACACAGTTTATAAGAGAAAAATAATTTAAACTGTTCTAACTAATGTGATAAAAAATATTTATGTAATTAATAACTTACATAAATTCGCATTGTTTATTAGACTGTCCTACGAATTTGTTCTTATTTATTCATTAAATTGTATTTACTACGACAACGTTACATAATACAAAATAATTTTTAATTAAAAATAATAGATAATTAGTTCTATTACTTGTGATAATGTGTGTGTCGATGCCAGGTTAACAACCTGCAGGCATATATTTTTTATTTTGACATGCGATAAGATAAATAAGAGTGCGTAATTTCCGGTAGAAAAAGTGAGACTGACTCACCGATAGAAAAAATTCTAAAATTTAACTGAAATTACAAAATATAGACTTTGTCTAATGAAATTCCTCAATTCCACTCCTAATCCAGATTCTGTTTTCAAATTAATTTATGAGAAATAAAGAAATAAATTGATATTTCAAGATCATACATTACGTACAACAGACTCACGTACGTATGACTTGTAATAGACCGAGCGAAGCGAGGTCTCAGAGTCGAGATGGCCGGGCGGTTGTATGTTTGTATGTAAGTATGAAAAACTTTGTCTGACGATAAGTTGAGTATCATTTATCAGATCTTGATAAAATTTCATAGGCGGAGAGTT
>LQNK01000002.1:34779-84842 GCA_001586405.1 Phoebis sennae | reverse complement strand
CAAACAGACAAACAGACAAACAGAAAAAAAAAATTTTAACCATGGTTTTGGTATCTATAGAACATACATATTGCATACCAATTACTCTTTTTGAAAAATATTCAATGTACAGAAATGGTTCGGTTACTGTTTTATTATATGTATAGATTATATGTATATGTACATATATAATTACGTTTACTGGGCGATGACTGAAACACTATTAGAAATTTTATAAAATATGACGTATAAAATCAAGGTTGTATACAAAATTTCAAGTCAAAATTTCAAGTCAGTCAATAGTTTAGGCACAGGATATACATTATATAAGTTTGGAGTACTGAAAGAGTACCTAAGATAATGTTGCCGTCCTGTTGATATCTTTTCACCCAAAATATTTTCGTTCTTCTTTTTAATAAATGTTTGATATCATCAAAATCTATTCACTATCTCCTTAAATAATTATTATTTTTAATTTTATAAATGTTACGGTTACTTACTACCCTTATCTCAATGGATTGCGGTAGGTTTTCACACAAAAAACATAATTTACACTTTTGCAGTCATGGAAAACAACAATCACTTTATTTTTTCCGAAAACAGGAAACATTTTCTGTGTCACAATTTTCTTTGTTATATCCAATATACTATTTACTAAAAACAAGATTAGATAAGAAATTTCGGTAAATAATTGTTGCTAATATAATTGACAAACAATAGAAATTTTTCATGGTTAATAATAAACCAATTGCAATTAATTGACAACCCGATTGGCGCAGTCGCAGTGGTTCAGCAATGGTCTATTGCGCCGGAGGGTGTGGGTTCGATCCCTACGAGCAGAAAATTATGATGTGATGAACATTATAATTTTCTAATATCTGTGTGTTTAGTAAAAAGTATGTTTAAGTGTCAGTTATCTAGTTTCCATAGTACAAGCCTTGCTTAGTTTGGAACTAGATTGCGTTGTGATAAATGTCCAGGAATATTTATTTATTTATTTATTTAATTATCACGAATATTCATTATTCAAAAAAATTTAAGACTAAACTTATTGGTTGAAATTGTTTGAACTTTGATTTTATATAAATCTAATATTTGTAATATTATTATTATTTTTCAATTATTTTTTATTTCTTAGTATAAGTAGTATAATTATTGACCTAGCGAAGTGAGGTCTCAGAGTCAAGATGGCCAGGCAGTTGTATGTTTGTATGTAAGTATGAAAAATTTGTCGGGCGATAATTTGAGTATCGTTTATCCAATCTTGATAAAATTTCATAGGCGGATAGTTTAGACAAAAGAAAATGTCGAGTTCGAATATGAGCGATATCGGGTGGGGGGAAAGGAGATAGGGGAGTGAAATAGGTGATGTTCATATGAATATAGCCGAGTGTGGTATCAAATGAAAGGTCTTGATTTATATATTACAACGCGAGGTCCAGCTCGGGGCGAGCCACTGGTAACTTAATCCTTCTTTTAATTGATTTGTGATGTTAAGTAAATATTGTCTTTATCTTAAAAGGGCTTCAGTCTTTGCCATTTTATATGCCTGATAAAAATATAGATACAAATTATAGCAAACATTAATTACCTTTGATGGAGTCTTCAATACCTTGTTAAGTAACAATCATAACCTTTTAATTATCTATACTTTTATAATAGCGGAAACAACGCATTTAGATATCGACGGCGGACTATGACGTCTTTGTAATTATTATTATTTAATTAAAGTATTTAAAAAATTGGTGCCTTACAAAAAACACAAGTACTTTTGTGTTTCAAGTATTAGGTAGGATATTCAACAACTCGTCACAAATAACACGGTTTTGCTTTTTATTAATTTACTTTTGACTACTTTCAAGTTTGTATATGGTTAAGGTTAATATGAATTTATATGTATAAACACAAAATACAGCGACATTGGTAACTCGACTTAATTGCAACGCTTTAAGCTTTAAGTATGCAAAATTTAGGCGGTATTTTAAAAAGTTATGCATAATTTCATCAAAATCGTTTTTTATTTGCGGCATGATTGACGCCCAAACATCCAAACTTTCATAATTTAAACATTAGGATTTTATCATGACCTAATTTAAAAACTGTTCTCTTTAATATAATGACAAAATTGAAATTTAATTAGCAAAGATACGCTTTATCAAGAGGAATAATTAAAAAATGCTAATAACAATTTTTTTTTATGTTATAGCATGCAAGCGGGGCATACGGTTCACCTGATCTTAAGTGACTGACCGCAGCCCATGAACATCTAGTAGTAGTGTCGCAGAGGCCTTGCCGGCTTGAAGGAAGGGGAAGGGATAAGAAGAGGATTAACGATAGGAAGTTGGAAGAGGAGTAGAACAAGACGGGAGAGGAATGGGACGGAAATACAGGCCTCCGGGCACCCGCTCACCGTACGAAACACAGTGTAACACCCTCTGTCGCCTCTTACGACACCCACGGGAAGAAATGGGGTGGCGACACACGTATTCTATCCCGTCGCTACACGGGCTGATTTGATCAATAATGAAATTCCAATGAGTTATCGATAGGAATTAAAATAAAAGAAAAAAAATCACTAAATTGAAATTCTAGATCCTTTATTTTAGGTTATTAAGTATTATTTTATAATTTTATGCAATTCAGATATTGCATAAAATTGCAAAACATGATATGTGGGAAAGTCACTTTATCTTATCTTTAGCTATGTAACTAAGTATATAGACTGAGATGTAACTAATATATACTATAAGTATTATATTTCAAATATATACAGGGTGTCCCGTTATGAGTAACGTATCTCTTGGGGGATGAAAACTGAGCCAATAATCTATAAAAAAACTCAATATAGGTCATACGAAAATATAACTGTTTTTGAAATATTGAGGATTTTGTAGTTTTTTCAAAAATGTTGACCTTGCCCAAAGTTTTATGTTACTGTGGCCATAATTCTTATTTGTTTTTCATAATTTTTTTACTTAGTTTTCTTTATAAGTTTCTTTCTTGGATACATGCATTGAATACTTATAGAAATATCAGACAGCGGAAGAAAAAAATATTTATTTCAAATTTAGTAAGTATAGAGTAAAATTTTGCGGTCAGATTTGATAGTCTGTGGTTTAAAAAATGTAGTACACGGAGACGGTCAGTGAACTTTAAACTTCTGTATTTAATACCAATTTCAAAATGATCTAAAACTTATGGTTTTTCTGTCCGATATTTCTATTAGCATGCAATGCATGTATCCACGAAAGAAACTCATAAAAAAATCTAGAAAAACAAATAAGAATTACGGCCACATTAATATACAATATTGAGCAAGTAAGACATTCTTGAATAAACTACAAAATCCTCAATATCTCAAAAACAGTGATATTTTCGTATTATCTATATTGGGTTTTTTGATAGACTATCAGCTCCGTTATGATCCCTCAAGAGATGAATCACTCATTACGGGACACCCTGTATAAAACATGCAGAGTTTTCATTTAAGAAACATATTATAACACAGTTCATTTGAAGATCGCTCAATCACGATAAGGCTGCAATTCTGCATGCCCATTTAGTATCTCATCTTTATTGTGTTTATTTGTATATTCCATATGTTGTGTATGTTGTGAACACTTTAAGTTCTAATCCATTTATTCATTCAACACAGTTCTCTCCTTTCATACCATTATTTTCTGGTTCGATTAAAGGCTCTTTTATCTTACTTTCCTTGCGAGGAAAAATATTGAAGAATTTTATTTATCAGGATTCTATCAACTTCCTGAATTTTGCTTACTTTTAGTTGCGAATACGGAAAAGCACCTAAGGTACTCCAATTTTGTCCCTGAAAACGTACTATTCCTGTAAAATATACGCTGGGAAGTCGTGGCCGAGTGGGGTGGGGACTCAATACGCAATTGCTAATACTGGTTAATGAGATCAGTTTACTAATATTATAAACATTTAATATTTAAAATTACTATTTATAAGTATGTATAAATTCGTATAATATTTGGCAGTGGGTTCATGAAGGCATTTCCTTGGACAAAAACACTCCCATGAAAATCCTACATTAGTTAATCAAATGACGTCAAAGATAACATTATTCTATTAATTTTTCTTATGGAAATAAAATGTTACATTTCATTTTTTCAAGTATATAATATATTTGCGGACATGGACGGACGTTATGAGCGATAAAAACTATACGTACTATGAATAATATCTAGAGTGTCTATCGAATAATATAAGATACAGTAAATGCCCACTGATACAGATATCACAGACGAATAAACATAACTATATGACCTTATAACGGATGAATTAAGCGTTATCGATCATTTGAATTAGAACCATGAAGCTTATACTATCGGTTGTGCTCTCGTTTCTGATAACAAACAAAGTTTATAGTGCAAAAATATTAGCAGTTTTCCCTGTACCATCAATAAGTCATCAGGTGGTGTTTCGGCCCTTAACGCAAGAGTTAGTTCGTCGTGGTCATGAAGTAGTAGTTATTACAACTGACCCTATATATCCTAAAGGACAAGCACCAAAAAATTTAACAGAAATAGATGTGCACGAAATTTCATATCACCTTTGGAGAAAAAACTACGTGCTTAATTTAGAATTTGGTAAGGAAGAGAATATGTACCCACAGGTTGAAGCAATTCTTCAAAGTTTTCCGGAAATAATAGAAGTGCAGGCACGAGTCAAAGAAGTTCAAGATATAATACGTGGTAGTAAATTTGATATCTTAATACTGGAGGCGTGTTCAAGAGAGGCTCTTGCTTATTCGCATGTGATCAGGGCTCCGGTGGTTCAAATAAGTTCCTTTGGAATGATGATAGGGAGTGACCATATTGTAGGAACACCAAGTAATCCTATGTTATATCCATCCGGGTTACGTCAACGGTTGTACAATCTAACGTTTTGGGAAAAACTTCATGAATTGTATAAACATTGGTGGATCGAGAGAATATTTGAAGATTATGAAGATATAGACAATCAAATGTTTAGACGAGTATTTGGCAGTGATGTACCGGATTTAAATGAATTAAGAAATAATGTTGATTTGTTGTTATTGAATACACATCCAGTATGGACAGATAATCAACCGTGGCCACCGAACGTGGTTTCTATTTGGGGAATATACAGACCACCCAGCAAGAAATTACCTCAGGTAACTTTGCTCTCTTTACAGGCTTGCTTTGATAAATAATAAAGGATTAAATATTTTTTTAAAAGGAACATATTTTTTTTCGTCCAGCAGACAAACTAGCAGACTGGTCACTTGATGGTAAGTGATCACTGCCGCCCATATTCATTCGCAATTGCCGGCCTTTGTGGTATTTATAGGCTCATAACCTACAAACACATTTGTACAAATAGATATAACCATAAAAATAAAATTGTTCGTATTTTCAATTGTTGCCTTACAAATAATGAAACTGTTTGCAGGACCTTCAACAATATTTAGATTCTTCAAAAAACGGAGTAATATATTTCAGTCTGGGAACAAATGCTCTCTCATCCACGTTACCAAATGATACAATCCAAACGTTTATAAACACATTCGCGAGTTTACAATACGATGTATTATGGAAATGGGAGAAAAATGAGCTGCCAGGAAAATCGGATAATATAAAGATAATGAAATGGCTTCCTCAGGCAGACGTATTAAGTAACAGTTTTTCTATTAATAATTTCTTTATATATAAAATTATACCCCACGCTGGGTGAACCACTTTTTATATAATTATTTTTATAGATATATAAAACATTTATAGTTGTTTATATACAGCCGTTTTCAATATTCTATCTATGCCTCGTTTTGCTCAGTTAAGTCAGATAAATTTATCTATTCGCACTTACTATAATTTCAATATCGACGGATAGCGTCTGCTATGACTTTTGTATATCTACCGTCATTTTCCTAGTGCATCGTTAGAAGCTTTGCAAATACGATCTTAAATACATGATTATAATAGAAATATTCAGATCTTCCTCATCAAAACTGATCTACTAAAAATAGCACAATAAAAGACAATAATTACAATGTTAAATAAATAATGAATGCGCTATAAATTGTCTTCCAGAACACCCTAAAATTAAACTCTTCATAATGCAAGGAGGTTTACAATCAACAGATGAAGCTATTTGTGCTGAGGTACCTCTCATAGGTATACCAATGCTTGGAGACCAGTGGTACAATGTAGAAAAATTCGTGCATCATAAGATCGGATTACGGCTTGATTTGCCGACTGTGACTAAAGAAAATATGAGAGAAGCTATTGAAAAAGTTATAAATGATTCTAGGTAAGAATAATTTTTATATAGAGATAAATAAGAAGGCCGCCAACGACAGTGATTATAATGTCCTCCTGACCTAGTTTTTCGATCATATATCTTGTTAGCCAAATACGCTCGAGATAAAATTGTTAAAAAGAATTTAATGTAAAAATTAAAATCTTTTTCGCACTCTCTAAAGCTTATAAAGCTGTTTGTGAAATTCTATGAATTAGTTTTTACGCAACGGCAGGCAACCGGGGCATGCGCTTCGCGCGATATTCAGTGGCTGACCGTAGGCCATGAACATACAAAACATCATAGTGTCGCAGATTCCTTGCCGGATTGAAGGATGGGAGACTAGGGTTGACTGGGAGGGGAATTTGGGCTCCCGATTACCGTATGATCTTCTGCTAGAGAGTGTTAACTACACCGATGTGAGTTAAGCCCAATCGAGCAATGCTTGGCAGAATTGTCCTCTGTCACCTATTACGACACCCACGGGTAGAAATGGAGTAAACACACGTATTCTAACCCGTCGCCACATGTATAAAATTATGTGTTTACTTTCAGTTTTAAGCAGAATATAGCAAAGCTTCGTAGTATAATGAATGACCAGCCTGAGAGTGCCCTTGAGCGCGCCGTGTGGTGGACGGAGTACGTGCTGCGGCACGGAGGGGCCAAGCATCTGCGGACGCGCGCCGCCAACATGCCCTGGACGCAGTACTATGAGATACCATTTGTATCACAAATATTAGGATGTATCATAGTAGTCTCATTGTTATTTCAACAGTAATGTATCATGCATGGCGCTTTGTGTATAGATTGATTGGAAACAAAAATAAAGTCGATTAAATAAATTATTGCATATTTTTATGACTGCAAATGCAACACCTTAACGCTGTGACAACTGTGAAATGAAAACTGCATGTTTCTACTGCAATGCAGCATACCTATAAGAATACCAAATTTCATCACAATCGGTTCAGGAGTATGTATAGTAACAAAACATATAAGTTACAAAAAAAAATATTAAAAACTCAGAATAATTTTTTGAATTGTCATTGTAATAAAAAATTGTCACTGACAAAAACCTACTTTTTCCCAGTCACTTAACAAAGAAAAGTTTTCTCCATTCAACTAATCGACTACCCAAGTAAGAATTAAAACAATAATGTTACTGTAATATGCAATCATGAACGGGTGTCATGAACAAGTTTAAATATAAACATTATTATAATTATCTAGAGTGTCCATTCATAATATAAGATATAGCGACTAAAGCAGATAACAAAAACTGAACTAAACGAAATGACTTTATAAGCAAAGAATAGAGCGTTGTTAATCATTTGATTGACAACCATGAACCACATAATACTAGTTACGCTGTCGTTTTTACTAACAGGCAATATTTATTGTGCAAAAATATTGGCAATTTATCCTGTTCCATCGATAAGTCATCAGGTGGTGTTCCGGCCCTTTACGCGGGAATTAGTTCGTCGAGGCCATGAAGTAGTAGTTATTACAACTGATCCTATGTATCCGAAGGGAGAAGCTCCAACAAACTTAACAGAAATAGACTTGCATGACATGTCGTATGATCTATGGAGAGAAAAATTTGTGTTCAATCAAGAATTTGGTAAGGAACAAGATGTGTACGCACAAGTTGAGGGAATACTGAAAATTTTTCCAGAAATGGTCGAAGCGCAGGCTAGACTCAAGGTGGTTCAAGATGTAATACGTAAAAACGACTTTGATCTTTTAATATTGGAGATGTGTTACAGACAAGCTCTGATCTACTCCCACGTAATAGAGGCTCCCGTGATTCAAATCAGCTCGTATGGAATGATGATAAGGGGCGACCACGTTGCGGGGACACCGAGTCATCCGATGCTATATCCCGCTGTATTACGTCAACGTTTGTATAATTTGACTTTTTGGGAAAAACTCCTAGAATTCTACAAATATTGGTGGGTTGAAAGTATATTTAAAGAATATGAAGATGTAGACAACCAAATGTTTAGACGGGTTTTCGGTAATGATGCCCCAGGTTTGAATGGATTAAGAGATAATGTCGATTTGGTATTATTGAATACACATCCCGTGTGGGCAGATAACCAACCGTGGCCTCCAAATGTGGTCTCCATTTGGGGAATTTATACACAACCTAGCAAGGAACTACCTCAGGTATTTTTTTAATAGTAAATTATAAATATATTTTTGCAATAAGGCAATAAATTTCGTGTATACAATTTATGCCATGTTTATTACAAAAAAAATATTGAATTCATTGTAGCATATCATATTCATTGTAGCATACCATATTGGCGAAATGCAATGTAATGTAATGTAAAAATTCTGTGTGCATTTGTGAAAAATCACATATCACAATATTTCCACTATTAATTAATTCACTTTATATTATGTTAATTTAAAATATTCAGTATACTATTTAATTTTTTTCATCAGAAATTGAAACTATTGCGTGCCTTACTATCAATTTATTTTGTTTAAAATTGTAAACTTTACTGAACAATTGTAAAATTACAAAGCCTAGCAAAAATGCTCTGTGCCGACAAGGTAAATAGTAACTATTGCATTTTTTCCAGGAACTTCAACGATATTTAGATTCCTCAAAAAACGGCGTAATCTATTTCAGTTTAGGAACAAATGTATTCGCATCTACGTTACCCAATAATATAATTCAAACGTTTGTAAATACATTTGCAAGCTTACCATACGACGTATTATGGAAGTGGGATAAAGATGATTTGCCAGGAAAATCGGATAATATAAAAATAATGAAATGGATCCCACAACCTGACGTATTAAGTAAGACTTTTTATCTTATCGCCCTTAATTTTATGTATAAATTAAGTATAAATATAGATAGAGTTAATGAATTGTCGATTGATGAAATTAATTTATCAAATTATTTGCTAGATTTGGTTTTCAATAAAAGTAAAATAAATTAAACAAAGTAGTGGTTGGCTCGATAGTTGCCCAGGAACTTGGAGATATGAATAGCCTCCCTAATTAGTTGACATTCGAAGTAACATTGGCTAAGACAAGCAAGTATATATTCTTAAGAATATGAACAAAATACAAATACTGATGTTTTTTCAGATCACCCAAAAATCAAAGTCTTCATAACACAGGGAGGTTTACAATCAACAGATGAAGCTATACGTTCTGCAGTACCTCTTATTGGAATACCAATGTTTGCAGACCAGTGGTATAATGTAGAAAAATATGTGAAACATAAAATTGGATTAAAGCTAGAATTACCAACCTTATCTGAAGAGAAATTGCGAACTGCAATCGAAACTATTATACAAGAACAAGATGCGTAAGATTTTTTTCTACACTGATAAAATATACTTAATTCTTGAAATATATAGGCCTAGCTGTTGCTAGCAGAGATAAAGATGATGTAAAATCCTTTTCATGTTTTCAGCTTTACTTACGTATTTTGACGTGTTAATTCTGTAAATTTATTTTTAATTTCAAATTCAATTTAATTTTAATTTCAGCTATAAGAAAAATATAGTTAAGCTCCGAGAGATTCTCAGTGATCAGCCTCAGAGTGCCTTGGATCGCGCCGTGTGGTGGACGGAGTACGTGCTGCGGCACGGAGGGGCCAAGCATCTGCGGACGCGCGCCGCCAACATGCCCTGGACGCAGTACTATGAGATACCATTTGTATCACAAGTATTAGCTTGTATTGTAATAGTAGTTGCTGTTAGTTCAATGCTTATTTATTATGGCTGGTTATATTTGCGATATTTTATTGGAACAAAGAATAAAGTTGATTAACGTCATTCGAACGTTACCATTGTAATTATCGTATAAATTTGTTATAAAAACTTGCATTTTTGTTGTGAAGTTTATTTCGCAAAAGTGTAGTTTTTACTCTTTACCTTTTTACATGATTCAATAACGGCCGTTATCAATATTCTATCTATCCCTTGTTTTGCTTACTAAAGTCAGACAAATCTATCTTTTTGCACTTACTTTGATTTCAATATCCTAACGACAGATATATAGAAATAGGTTCGACCAAAATCTCACACTTCAAAGCACAGAAAATTGTAGCCCATGCGAGAGAAGCCGCGGGCGGAGAGTTAACTATTTTTGAAGGTTTTTTTTTTTAGAATTTATTGAGCGTTTTTAACGTCTTAATCTATACGTTAAGAGTATAAAAAGGCATGTCCGCAACTCAAGCAAAATCTCACATTGCCACGTGGTATGACATTTTCACGACTTTAGAAGCGTATATCTCGAAAAATATTTATTTTAGCAAAAAACGCATTAAGAAACCTCTATTTCATTTTTGAAGACCTATCCAATGTCACCATTTAATGATGTATTCGCGAATTTACTTTTTACCCTCCGATTACATGTATGGAGAGCCACCCTTAAAAAAATTTTTTTCAAATAAAACGTAGCCTATAAGTTGCAGCTAATATTGGTCTATCAGCATGTGAAATTTTATTAAAATCCGCCCAGTGGTTATTACGTGATTGACGCACATACAAACAGATAAACAAACAAACAGAAAAAAAAATTCTAACCATGGTTTTGGTATCTATAGATCATACATATTGCATACCAATTACTCTTATTGAAAAATATTCAATGTACAGAAATGGTTCGGTTACTATTTTATTATATGTATAGATATATTTCTAGATATTATATTTCTAAATCCATACAAGAATAGGACATACAGTATACTGGGTTGAATGGGCAGCTTTGTACGTATAAGGGTCAGCGCACACCAAGAGCAGAGAAGAGCATTTTTTGACCCTATAAATTGCATAAGTGAATTCACTCCCAAATTTGATGTTCGATCATGCACAATGTATGCTCGAGCTTGCAGGATGAATGCTCGAGCATACATTGTGCATGCGTGAGCGCGCCGTCGCGAGCTGCCCGCGCTGTCAGTTAGCAAGCCGCAAGTTAACTTAGATTTCAAATTTTTCATAATTCAACTTATAATAGTCGTAAAAATGAACACCTCTTGATAGTAAATTTCAAAATGACACCTTTCCCGCCACGATTCTTCTATCCATACTGTTCTTCTCATTTTATGACGTCATATTTTATTTATATTCTTCTTGTTCCTTTTCCTCTGCCATAATAACTAGTAAGTCCCAATCAAGCATATTGAACACTACTGTAATAACTAAAAATATTTGCATGTCTCTTGGCTGAATATAGCCAGATTTACTGTATTTCCACCATTGACACCTATATTCGCAAATATAAATATTTCATTTCATTTCATTTCATTTCATTTCACGTCTGCCAACGTCGACTTTGGCATCAAGCTGGGAATGCGCACCCGACGGGTGACCCAGACCATTTTTAACGATGCTTGCTCGCAGTGAGGTGAGCATACCGGCTGCAAGCTCGAACTGCAAAATGCTCGACCAAGCGCGAGCATTTTTCAGTTCGGTTTGCGCTGACCCTAAAATGCGTTAGAAATATGTTTTAAACTTCATCCCAGTATAAAATTTTGTTAAAATAACTGAAATTCTATATTCTTCAAGATTTTAAATCTCGCTACGTAAGTTTTCTTTAAAGCAAAACAAAAGTTAGTATATTATAAAATATTTTAATATAAAAGAGATCAATAACAAAGACTTTCTTTTGTTTTATTAGATGTTTTTTTATTTCTTTCAGGTCCAAAGTTATTCCTAAACAAAGTATGGTGTAATAAGTGGATAATATGTCCCCATAACCGAGGGACTTTTACCGAACATGAAATAGCAGGAATCATATTATCCACTCAATACGCCACTACCTATATTTTGGGGCACATAAAAGGTTATCCAAGGTCTGCATTTTAACGAAACTTCTTTACCATATCATTGTACACCTACAAGTTTTATATTCACCCATCTACAGCGGCAGCTACGGTTAAAGATCCCGTATAAATCGTACCCCAGAAAAATAATCGTATTTCTGCTTCATTTGGTTGCTAGCTCCGTAATTTCGATATACGATGTCGAGGTCTGCATTTATGACTATCTTATAATATAGTGATGTGTGAGAGAGTCTCGTATAATGTGAAACATCAGTTTTCTATTCTCTTTTATTAATTTAATAGAGTTTAGAATATTATTTAAGAGAATTAGAGAAAAATATTTTAAAAATTACGGCTTACTTCTCTAGTTTCTCTAGTTTTGAATCGATTTTTTCCTATTTTTAATTTTCTTTAATTTGTGCATTTTAGGACAACCTTCATAATAGATTATTTTTTCACTCCAAGGTTCAAGTTCGTCTATCTCGAGCGGCAGCTGTAAGCAACCGTAAAGGATCAAAGTATTTGCTTTTCTGCTTTATTTGCTTGCAGGCTTTGTAATTTCTATCGCCATCATGTCTACGTCGGTCTTAGTACTATTTTATTTAATGCTGATGTGTAAAAATCTCGTTTCATATGAAACATCACTCCTCTCTTCTCTCATATTAACAATCAAATCTATATCTCCAATTTAAGACTTTGACTAAGAAATGCATCTTATTTTATTCAGTAGATGATTAAATGTTCCTTTATTCAATGTCGCCTCAAATTACTAATGACTGCCTCGTTGGTCTAGTGGTTGCATCTTTGACTACAGATCGAGGGGTCTCGGGTTCGAATCCCGGGTGGGGCCAAAAAAAAAAAATGTTATTGGGATTTTTCTGACAAAGAAATCTCAGTAACAGCCCTGAGTCTGGAAGTTGGCGGTGCTGGAGCACCCCCGTGCCTCGGAGAGCACGTAAAGCCGTCGGTCCTGCGCCTGATCTCTCTCCGGTCGTGTCGGTCTGCCGTCCCATCGGGCTATGAGAGTAAAGGAATAGAGAGTGCACTTGTGTTTGCGCACACACTTGTGCACTATAATATCTCCCGCGCAGTTGGCTGATCTCTGTAGAGATTGGCCGCCGTGGCCGAAAATTCGGCTAGGAGGAACGTTTATGTGTAATGTGTATTGGAGAACTACAAACTTCTTTAAAAACCTGACTCTCAGAATCATACTCACCTATTTATACAATTTTATATTTGCCTATCTCGAGCGGTAGGTACCGTTATGGATCCCGAATAAATCGAATCCCAGTAAAATATATTTCTGCTTCATTTACCCGCCAGCTAAGTTTCGTCAGTAATTTTTTATCATATTTATATGTAACTAGCTGTGCCCCGCGGTTTCACCCGCATATATAGCTCGTTACTGTGGGATTTTCGGGACCAAAAGTATCCTATATCATTTTCCTGGTCTTAAGCTATCCTTCTACGAATTTTCTGCCGAATTGGTCCAGCAGATCTCGAGTTATAAGGCAGTCCTCACACATGCTGAATGTCTGTCTGAATTCAGGATCTGATTTTAAGATCCTCACAGGTCAATCTAAGATATTCAGAATCTGAAAGAATCAGAATGTGTGTGGAGCAAGCCGGTATTGTATGGTAAACTGGCCCTTCTAAATTAAGAATCTTAATTCAGATTCTTAAAATTCAGCATGTGTGTGGCCGGCTTAAGTGTTGTAACAAACCCGTCTTTGTTTTATATATATAAGATGCGTTATAATGTTTGTGCATGATGCGTCACAATTATAATTATGTAATAGTCGTAGTTCATTATTTATGGTGGTAGTGAGAAAGAACTAGATTTTCCTAAGACATAATTTATTAGTGGATAATTGCTATTAAATATATCTTTGTGTTGAAACGGTTTATATAAATGTGGATTTTAATAAATATTATGTTTTTATTTAAATCGGAGATCTACCTTTATCTGATTTTTTGTCAATACAATCTTATGTGTACTGACATACTAATTATGTTCATAATATTATATGGATCTTAAGGTTTACGAATTTCAAAATCATGCACACATGGCTGACATTAATTTAACACACATTATTACACGTTTTTACATTTTTCATTCATGGAGAAATTATAAATCTATTAAATATTATTTATTAACGGATTTATTTTTTTAGAAAAAATAATTTTAGAGCAACCTGTATAACATAAGTGACATTTCGTATTAGTGGGCCTTATTAACGTAGTTGAATGTCGTAGACCAATTTTTCTGCTGATCTTAATTTTCTTTTCATTTTAATATAAATGTAAAGAATTTGTAGGAAAACTGTTACTCTTTAAGTTTTTTTATTATTTAAGCATAGTGTAAGTGATTGTGAAAAATTAATTTGATACAATTCAATAACGTCAATGAATAAAAACTGTTTCATATTAATTAACAAAGCCTCGCCGACCCTTTTCATTATTTTTTACGTATTCTGAATGTCCTGTAAACAAATAAAACGCCAGCTATGTAACACATTATATAGCAGTTTAAATATGGTAATTTCGTGCGTTTTCTTTCATTGAAAAAGCCTCGCCGACTCTATTAATTATTTTTTAGGTATTAAGGTACGTGTTCTGAATGTCCTGTAAACAAATAAAACCCCAGCTATGTAACACATTATATAGCAGTTTAAATATGGTAATTTCGTGCGTTTTCTTTCATTGAAAAAGCCTCGCCGACCCTATTAATTATTTTTTAGGTATTTAGGTACGTGTTCTGAATGTCCTGTAAACAAATGAAACGCTAGCTATGTAACACATTATATAGTATTTCAAATATGGTAATTTCGTGCGTTTTCTTTCATTTGATTTAATAAATTTCGTTAGAGAGATTTCATCTTTATACCTGACACTATCGATCGGTGCAATAAAGAGTTTTTAACAGATTTTTGTCTGTTACATTGTCGGGTTCTCATGGAATTTAAGTAAAATTGAAAATTTTTGCACAAATTTCTTTGCAAAAAGTGTCTGTAATTAGGAGTACTATAATGTATCGATCAGTGAAATAAAATAGGATGTTTATTTTTCCAAGTTAAGGGTTTGATTCCTGGCTCCGTAAATAAATTTTGATGCAGTTTTTATTTTCGTCAAAATCGGCCTTTAGACTTATTTCAACATCTTTGGTTATGCCTCATAGCTTACGACTTGGCCCTGAAAGCTAGCTTTAAAAATTCACCCCGTATAAAAGAAAATAAATACCCATAAGTGTTTCACTTTTTCACACTTGAAAAGATGGCGGTCTGTTAATCAATCGATAAAAACAACATAATCAATATTATATAAGCAAGTAATTTGTTTTGACTGGGAAATTTGGCCTTGGTATGTTTTTGCTCTCCTTTGAAAACATTATCTAGCGAAACTAAGTATGGTTTCGCATATATGAAGCAAGATTAAGTTCTAGTTGGGTGATCATCAAAGCAATTTTGCTCACAATATTATCTAAAACAGGATAGCTTGGTGTGTGATGCGACGACGTTTTTGAATTTTCGTATTAAACAAAATTTCGTTTTCTCGGCACACACAACAACTGAACTATAACATTTTTATGAAATATTCGTTCAATATACTTTATGTTCATAAATTAAATCGATAAATAAAATACATAAAAATTCTTTCTTTGGCTTCCTTCGATCGATCGATGTAAGAAAGAAAACATTTTTTGCGATGTCAATAGAAAATATCTATTGCATTTATGAAGATCGACTGTATACCAACAGAACATAGTAAGCTTTTTAATTTTAAATAGACAAACAGACAAAAATTATTGTTTTGAGTTTGGAAGCATAAATGAAAACGAAACAGTATTTTTTTCTTGAAAATATTAAATGTACAGACACGGCTAGTCTAAGGTTTTATTATATGTATAGATATATATATTTAATGCAAGATTTATTTCGAACACACATACAAATGAAAAGGTTGCAATTTTTCACGTATAAGTACTAAATCCTACATAAAAACAACGTTCGATAGTGTCCAACTAAACTTAAAATAACTCAAACGCGTTCAAAGTTGGAACTTACTCAGAATTTACCCAGTTTTATCTTGGTAAAGCCCAATAAAAAGTATTTTACGAAGTCGACTCGGGTGAGATAAGGTAACGAGCTACTTGTGACGTCACGCTTAAGTGCAGAACCTAGCATTATATATTTCATTTTCCAAGCCAGGAAAGGATGATCGTATTATTTTAGGTATATGAAAATCGATATTTTCCAAACGGTGTTAGTATTTGTTGCTTTTGGTGACCTGTTTACCTACAGGGTGGAATTTTGTAACACTTCTTCGTAAAATAAATTGTTATAAGCCTGTTTTTGCAATAATTACCATTTTGCTTTTAAAAAGTCAAGCTATTTTAAAAAGTCAATCCTATAGAAGGCCAAGGCTTAATACTAAAATTGAAGTAATTACTCAAGTGTCCCGCAGTTTCACTTGCGCTTGAATGATATAGGTAAAGGCACCGACATTAAATAGTTTAGAAAAATAAGATAAAATTGATTTTCTATTTTAAGTCTGAGGAAGTCGGTTCTATTTTATCAAAGTAAGCCCAATGATCATCAGGGATCCCTGTATTAGAATGTTCAAATAAGTTTTCAAATCCATCCAGTACTTTCGAGACATATTAAACAAACAAACAAATTTTTCCTTTATGTAATTTTTTTTTCGCCTTGTATTCGTGGTCTACATATCAATAGAATATATTCTATCACCAAATCCAGCCAGTATCCTATCCTTGTACGAAATTATATCAAAATCCATTCAGCAGTTACATCATGATTCACACACACATCCAAACTTTCACATTTATTATATTTCTAATTGTTATTACTAATAATGGATACTAAATATTGGACAGCCCTAAATATAGGGTCAAAAGTTTACGTAATATCCTCAGTTAAAAGTTAGCATCTGTAGTTTCAGCCAATAAAGTTTCTTATTACTCTAAAAGGACACATTAACTCTGTGTACAGAAATCTTTACAATATCTTCAATCTGTTTTGCGTTTGTATAAAGAGAATACATACAATAAACGTATTGTTTTATTTCGTATTGCTGGGGTTATTGAATTGCATTCAATGTAATTTGATACCTAGTATAATTATATTGAGAGTAAAGTGTCAGAGAGTGCACCTGTGCCTTATAAATATCTCCTGCGCCGCTGGTTAGTCTAGTTGTGAGCTGACTAGTAGTGATTTCTTAGTCGAAGGACGTATTAAAACCAACGTTAGTAGTAGACTATCCCCAAAATCGCTAAATATGCACATGAACATTCTGACTTATCTAATATTTACTTATACTTAAAGTATAGCTAGACCTTGCTGTAATGTATAAATTAAGACCTTTCATTTGATACCGCACTCGGCTATAGTCATATGCAAATAGCCTATTTCTCCCCACCCCCGGGTTGAGGCTACCTTAAAGTTGTTGAAGATTTTTCTTTTTCTAAATATTATAAAGAGGAAAACGTTGTTTGTTTGTTTGTTTATTTGTTTGATTGATTGTAATGAATAGGCTCAAAAACGACTGGACCGATTACATAAATTCATTACATTTTTTGGTTGCACTAATTTGTTAAATAATTTATTTAAAACATTAATTAAACCGACATAAATTAATTTAGATATCTTCCATTTCAGCTATAAAGGAAAAATTCTATAACTATTTGAAAAAAATCTCACATGAATAGAATATTACAAATTTCAAAAGGGCTTTCATAAAAGCCAATTTGAACAATAAACGATTTAAATTAGAATTCAAATTAAAATTACGTGCAATAACATCTAAGAATGTAATATTAGCAATAGCAGTCGAATATTACGTTGCTAATTTAGAAATCCTCATTTTAACACTGGCACGATCCCAAATTTAAAACTGTGACAATGCAGTCGCTATTACATTCCTCAATTTAAATAGAAATAGGGTACTTAAAAAAATAAACTGTAAACAAACAAAAAAAATTATGTTTACCAACACTACACTGAATATACATAATTTGTATGTTTGAATGTGTTATGTCCTATGGTTGTAGGCGAGCATTAAATAAAAGATTCAAATATCAGTAAGTAGGCACACAGCTCAACGGATACGTCTGCACGCTACAGATGACAGGTTTGAAGTGTCAGAAGTGACACTAGCGCCCCACTGGTCTGTGTGCTAACATTTATTATATATCGTGAACGCCACAGAATGATTCGCACAAATTGCTGCCACTCAGCTCAAGTTAATAATTTTCTAACCGTGGGGATCGAACCCACAACCCCAGCGCAATAGATAATGTCATATTCACTGCGCCAAATTGACGACCAGTCAAACAAAAAATTATAAAGAAAATAATAATTAGTTACTGATCGCTATTTAGAGTAAAATACATTTTTGTTGTAAACAACTATTTTTTTAATAATACAAAAATACACTTCAAAAACGTATTAATTGTCGTATTTCATTGCAATTTACAGTCAAAGTCGCGATCGAAAAACGAATGCAAATTTCTACGTTTATCTTTTACCAAAAATCTCAATGCAGCTCTGCTGGGGATTTGCAAAATCAATAGCTTGTTAAAAATGAATCATAGCAGTAAATCGCTTCCATTGTTGCAATCTTGTAGCCAATTATTTATTGGGAAATACATTTTTGGAGGATTTTTATCATTTATCAAGGTGAATGCGGATTTTATGTAGATTATTATCATAAGGGATTATAGCTTAATCCAGATTTTTATAATAAATTATATATTTTTGGAAATTGTATTGAAATTGCAACTTACATTGTTGTTATAAAATTCTAGCTGAGCTCCCCAGTTTCACACGCGTATATATGTCGTTCCCGTAGGATTTTCGGGATAAAAACTATCCTTTGTCATTCCTGAGCTGGGGTCTCAAAGAATCTTTGTACAAAATTTCATCCAAATCGGTTCTGTAGTTTCGGAGCCTATTCAATACAAACAAAAAATATATTTTCTTAATAATATTAGTAACTAATAGTGTCACACTGCGCAAGATGTGTGTTTCACCCACACACACATTGTTAAACAAACTCGCTAATGAATTTAAATGTAATAAAAAGACAAAGTCAAAATCAAAGTATTTATTTGCAAAAGTCATTTGAAATTGTAAGAAAATTTATGAATTGACATTCCAAGAAAATGATCAGCTAATATTTACTTGCAAATAAAAATCTTAAAGCTCCCCTTTATTTAAAAAATTGACACTAGAATTGACCTATAAAACGCACATGATACGTTTTACAGCCGTTTTCAATAATGTATCAAAGATTATGGATAGATTTAATCTCAGATTAAATGACATTTGATTGTCAAAAATCATAACAAAAGTTATCCGTCGACAGCGTATTGAAATCAAAGTAAATGCAAATAGATAGATTTGCCTTACTTTACGGCCGTTTTCAATAATGTATCAAATATTATGGATGGATTGCAATCTCAGATTATATGACATTTCATTGTCAAAAGTCATAGCAAAGGCTATCCGTCGACAGCGTATTGAAATCAAAGTAAGTGCAAATAGATAGATTTGCCTGACTTTAGTAAGCAAAACAAGTGATAGATAGAATATTGAAAACGGCTGTTAGTAAGCAATACAAAGGATAGATAGAATATTGAAAACGGCCGTTAATGACATTCTATAATGAAATTACAACATTCAACACATTGTAATGGAATTCTAATTAAATTTATTACATACGCTTTGGTCTGAATTGAATCTGCATGTCTTTTTTGGGGCTATAGTCAAGTGATTAAAAGCCATATTTTTATCCATTGTGACAGAAGGTGGGTAATGTTTTTTCAGTTATGTATCTATGTACATAATATTTAAAAGTTAACCCCCCCCATATTCTATCGAATTTTAAGGAAATCCCCGGAATGCCTTCCACATTAATATAAACAAAATTCTATTGGACTGTTTTAAATTTAAAAATAAGTCTCTAAATCAGACTATAAATAGGTAATATGCAGCAACATACATAAAAACCCATATAAGGTAAAATTGAGAACGTCCGAAGTTGGTTAAAATAGTCTTATATTATGCACACCAAGAACTACATAAGAACTACGGTTATTTATCGAATCGAAATATTTAAAGAAAAAAATACTTGTTCGACTCGTGAAGGATTTGAACCTCCGCCCTCCGATGATCAAGATTGTTCTATATCGGTGCTCTAACCTACTGAGCTAACGAGCCTTGCGTGCAAATCGCAAAATTAGTCAATATTACCCACCAGCTTCTACATTTAACAAGGAAAAATACACTCTAACATACTTGAAGTAAAGCTAAAATTCGCTTCTAAAAT
Source organism: Phoebis sennae (assembly GCA_001586405.1). Taxonomy (NCBI): domain Eukaryota; kingdom Metazoa; phylum Arthropoda; class Insecta; order Lepidoptera; family Pieridae; genus Phoebis; species Phoebis sennae. Next base: position 64,435 of record LQNK01000002.1, on the reverse strand, counting down.
CAATGTCCATAATTTCCTTGATGACACCATCGAATGATTCAATGGGATATAATTATACGCGGGCTTTGTGAGCAGCGTGAATAAGATATGACGTCATAATCTTTGATCTTTAATGAAGATTCATTTGTATAGGAATACGAAGAAGATATAATGGATTAAATTATATTTATTAATTGAGGAATTCTAATCTAAATTTGATTAAATGTTTTGCTTGGAATCTATTTATGAAATATACGTGAAGTTACCAGAAATCATTTTTTATAATTGGATACTAGTTGTGCCCGTGGTTTTGCTCGCGTATATCTCCCGTTTCCGTGGCATTGTCGGGATAAAAGCTATCATGTCCTTTTAAGGTTTTCAAACTAGTACAACGTTTATGAGGATCTATATGTGTTTGTTATTTTTTCACGCACAAACTACTGAACCGATTATGGCGAAACTTGGCATACATATAGGTTAGGGTTCAGAACAATCTATATGCTACTTTTAATCCCGGAGTTGCCACGGGTTCAGAAGTATATAGGTAAGGATTCATAATAACATATTTTACTTTTAATCTTGGGGTGGCCACGGGATCAGAAATAGGCGGGTGAAAACGCGGCGCACGGCTAGTAAATATTATAAAAATAACAATAACACGAAATTCCTTCCATCAAAAAGGTTTTAATATTAAATACCACTATGAAGTTTTATTAACTTTATCTGTACTTAGAACGTCAGGCTTCTGTTAAGAAGACATCAAACAAAATTAAATTATTATGAAAATCCTTTTATTTTATAGTCTGAGATGAAAATAGAATATGTTGCATTTATTATTTCTACTGCTTATTATTTTTGACCTTTTTCATGTTTGTGAGTAATCTTGAATTTATATTTATGTTTTCCACGAAAACTGTGTTATTTCTTCATAGAAATTTTGATCACTCAAAATCATCAATGTTTCTTTTAATAAAAGAAAATAATTATAATGAAACTAGTCTCCCTCGGTTTCACTAACTTTGGAGTGTAACCTACTTTTCACTTGTAATTTTCATAAAGTTTACTAGTTTTTGCCCTTGCCTTCGCTAATAGCCTATTATTGTACGTAAATTTTACCATAATCCATCTAGATGGTTTGAAACAAACATTCATTAACATATATAATATTATTAGGATTATCCTACTCCTAATAATATTGAGAGTGATAATAAAGTTTGATATGTGTAAAATACTTTTTACACAATAATTCTACTAAATAAATTCTAAAGTTACTTTGTATGTATATATCTCCTTCATGCTTAAACCACTGAAGTGTTTTGGATGAACGTTCAGAGATAGTTTGAGACCCGAGACAGGACATGGAATAGTTTATCACCAAAATGTCCCGCTCATATTATGTAGTAGCATATAAATGAAGAAGATGTTGTATGTATCTAATTTTAAAACACATTAATTTCTCAAATATATGTCACTACATATGCAGACTAAAATTTTTGTCGTGCTATTGATGGGATATTTAATTTCAGATCTAACTTTCTACGAAGGACTCAAGACCAAGACAAGTGAGGAATTCGAGCCAGTCACTACTTCCATGAAGGACACGGTTACCAAGAACATCAATTGTGATGAATTCTCGGACTATGCTCTCAACTGTACCATAGAAGCCGCTATGATGTACAACTCCAGTCGTATGACGCCACCCATTCCTACAAAAATCGGAGATTGGTGCAGGTTTGTATACATTCTGAGTCGAAAAATAACAACCACTCTCGTCCACTCAAAAACGGATTGAGGTAACAGCTGTCTATATATTTTGGAAATTTTGAAGAAGACAATTTAACACCTCTTACCGTTTCTTCGATCCATTTATTAAAACATTATATTTTAATGTTACTTCAAGCATGAATATTCGATTGAAATTTGAGGGAACAGTCAACAAACGTCTAATCTATGACGTCAATCACGTTTTCCTCTACTCCATTACTACTCGCCCCATTTAGTGGATACTCTAGTTATGTTAAACTTATAACCAAGAATACTGAATTTGAGGATTCCTCAACGTCATATTTGATGTAACCTTTGTCGAGGTTGAGTGGAGGAAGAATTAAGGTAACTTTTTAGAATATGGGATTAAGAACATCAACTGTGATGAGTTCTCTGATTACGCCCTCAACGGCACTATAGAAGCCGCTATGATGTACAACTCCAGTCGTATGACGCCACCCATTCCTACAAAAATCGGTGATTGGTGCAGGTATGTACGATCTCTAGGGGATCGTGGAAAGCTACAAGGTATGTGAACCCCCACAAGGTGTGTGAGCGACATCGAGGAGTTTTTGTCGGTGCAAGTCCGACATAACCCGGTTGCTTCCCCAGGTGGCCGGGTTTATTTCTCTCGTAAAAAAACAAAAAAAAGATATGAATAATCTACGAAATCTTATTGTTCACTACGTTCATCAAGAATACAGTGACTAAGAACATCAACTGTGATGAGTTCTCTAAATACGCTTTCAACTGTATCATAGAAGCTTCAATGATTTATGACGACTTTCGACTGGAGTTGAACACTCCAGTCGAAAGTCATTTTGGCTCGAAACTTATTTTTCTTTACGTCCATGTAAGATGCATTTACTAGGAATAACAACAAAAAAAGAATATTAAAAATCGTCACAAGCTTTTTTGATGAATAGTTTATCTTACGCAAAAAGTTTTTTGCAAATTGACAAATTGTTCCTAAGATAAGCGCGTTCAGGTAAACAAATAAACTCTACAATTTTTATTTTGGTATAGATGTTTTTTCATCGAATACTTTTTCTGAAATATTTTTGTCTCATATAGCTGTACACAATTTTTACGTTATTTAGGGTTAAAAACAGTAGTATGTAATGTTTATTATTTTTATATAAAACAAGCATCTTTTTTAATTTTAACCTCCTTCAATATTGATGAATAATAAGAAATTTAATTTCCTTTGTAATCGCATTAAGGCATTTGTAGAATTATTGCTCCATCCGTAAGAGTTTTCTATTTCTTTAACAATAGATTGTTTTATCTATAATCCATTTCTCTTTTCATTTTAAGAATTTTTTAATAATTGAAAAGTGCGAATGAGTTTTCTTTTGACCCGTTTGAAAAGCTTAATTTAATTAAATATATTTAAAACTTAAGCATTTAACTTATAACTATGTTATTACTCATAAAAACATTCCTTTAGATACAAAAAAATTTATGATCATTGTGTCTTATTAATTCATGAAATGAAATCTAAACATTTGCTTTGAATTTTTTAGCGCCTGTAGGTTTTTTAGTAGCAATGGTGAATTTATGTGTCAGACATAATATCCATATTATTTTGAATTTAACTATATTAGATTTCTGTCTTAAACAAACCATATAATACATATATAATAAAATGTACTTACCTGCTATTTAATTTTAATTATATTTGATGTATGCGCCTTCTATTTTGACCAAGTCAGTTTTAGACTAATCATTAACGTAATTTTTGTATCATTAAAATCGTAGTATTTTTAGATAGCAACATAAATAATGTATCATATTTTGCAAATAGCTTCCATCATACCTTACAGAGGATCATTTTTCACCGCACGCTACATAAAAGCAAGCGCAAAACTCAGACAAAAACATTTTTAAAATCACGCACTTACAACATTTTTCCCGCTCAACAAGTTGCCACCCCAATTAATACGTTAAATTCCACACAAGAGGGTCTAAATTAGTATAACCGACGTTTCCAGTAGCATATGGCGCTAATACCTTCTACTAAGAAGTCATAAATTTCAAGGAAAAGAACGATAAGAGTGTTCTAACGCGGGACTTTCACGGGCGAGTGCACTAAACAAACGCAACAGCCTGACTTTTATGTGGATTTACGATCGGGAAGGTTCTAGAAGTTTCCACGTTAATTGAGTGCGTTCTAATTGTTTAAGCTAGTTTTGAATTCGTTTTCGAATTTGGTTGTGTCTTAATGTTTACCAAACAGGTTGTATTTACAAAACCATCCACAAATTTGTTTGTAAACAAGTTTCGGAAGTACCTAGTCATGCCACCCCGAATCTACGTAGGACGCACCGTCAGCATCAACACGGATACGGCGTAGACGCTGACGATGCACATCCATGTTATTGTTTAAGTATAGTCTAGACCTAAGTTAGCATTAAGATCATTGTAAGAAGTTTAATTAATTAAAGATGAGTCTAACATCGACCACCTTAGAATTAAGACATGTATTTTTAGTTCTTTTTAAAAAACCCCTTCACTCCCGTCGCGACTTGACTACCTATTACATTATTTTGCTCTTTGTCGCATATTATCTAATTAGATTTTAGTAGCCGCGTCCCGTAACCTTTGGTCCCGTGGCAACTTCGAGATTAAAAATAGCCTATATTATGTTATCCCGAAAAGAGTTCGGGAATGGTGAAACTTAGCATACATTTTGGTAATATGTATGCTAAGTTTCACCATAATCGGTTTAGTAGTTTTTGCCTGAAAGAGTAACTAACATATATACATAATATTAGTAGGTTTATAGTATGTTCTGAACACTAACATGTTTTGCCTTTAATATTTAGATTGCGGTTATCTGAGTTCCGCATATTTACAATTTAGTCTAAACTAAGCTATTATATCCTTTATACTTAATATCTTTGGGCACACAAAAGGGATTTATTATGTAAATCAAAAGATTTTTTGAAATGTCATAAAATAAAAGATACTTGAATTAAAGGCAAATTGAAAATAATAATATTATTGTAAATCCAGTAACAGTTCTAACGATATTCAAGACTTACAATGAAATATTATGTTTGTGTGTATTTTATTGTATATTTTATTCATGCCAAAATTTGCTTAGCATTCTTATTATGCTTTGTGTTTATGATTGTGCTTATATGTTTACTTTACTTTACTTAACTTGAGTCTATTATATTATTAGATTATAAAACTGCGATTTTCAGTCTAGTGTAACAAAGTCAGCTATGTACATAATATTTTTCTGTTTATTGTTATGATAAATCATTAATTTCCTGAATAAATTCACTATATCACTAAATACAATGTAAACTTATGCGCTGATAATGCGTACTATGAAAAAAATGGATTACTCCCTATTTCTATAAATGGACAATGCAGTTTTTGAATAGACTCACTTAAAAATCAATCTTATTTCAGGGCAATAAAGCACTTAATCAGTTGCGCGATCGACTGGAACGTGGACTGCAAGGACGTCACCGACAGCCACTTCAACGAGGACAGCATTAAGGGACACATTCACGTCGCCAATAACGTCTGTGACGACGAGTGGCTGCTCTTACGTTAGTAATTGCTGTTAATAGTGTTCCAGTACAATCAATCTTGTTCTAGTATAATCTGCAATATTCTGGAATGTTCCATTTACTGCCCGCTGAGCACATTCACTCATTCCAGAACTTACATTATGATGAATTAGACATTGTCCACGTGTAAAGTTCTGTTCATGGCATCTTCATGCTTAGAAAAATCAAATTTTGTATTCATGGTTGTGTTTCTAATACGATGGAGATACATCGTATCAAAAACATCATGTTGTTAAAAACGACTCACGTGCTACAGTATCCCGGAATATATACTTTTTAATATCTTTATTATTAAAAAGAACAAAAACATAGAAAGGTAAAGGGCAGTATTCAACAAACCACCAAGGTAAAGTAAATTCAATATGTAAATTAACTTACCACATTCTGGTAATGGAATGTTTATGATGGAGGATATTGCTCCAATTCTAGATCTATCTGTGCATTAAGGGACTCATACTATTGGTCAATAACGTATGTGATGATGTAAGGTTGCTATAGTTTAGAAATTACTCTGGCACCATTCAGGCTATTCTAGAATACCGATGCATTGTCCCTACATCTGACTTACATTGTGTTATTACTTATTGATCACGCAGTATCGCCTATTATTCCATTCAAACATCATACTGTAGTGATCCTGCACTCCATCAGCACAGACTTGCTTCGTACTATTTTTATTTCTTCTATGAAGATCAGTCCTTCGCTAGGATGTTGATGTATGGCCTTTTGTGCTATAGTAATTATTATTAACAAGACATTTGTACACGATGATTCGTGGCTACGAGCAGCTACAATTAATGTATGGGAATGTTTAATTTCTAGCTTCTTACATATGACCTAATTTCTAGACTCTAAGCTTTTACTAGATGACGATGCAATACGACGCAACTCAACGTAACGCGCTAATGGAGCCTCACCTTAAGTAAATTTATGATTGATTGATTATATCTAAAAGGTTACTTTACTGGAACAGGGTTGCGGTGGTGCTGTTCTTCAAAATGGGAAACAAAACCTTGCTCTTTGCTTGATTTTTGTAGACTATTAAAAAGCCTTTGATACGATCGAGACTTGGGCCGTGTTGAAGTTTGTACAGTAATGCCACAATTAGATCATTGCACGGTTCGCTGCGATTCCATTGCAGCACAGGGTCAGACAAGAAGGAATGACGTCTCCCAACCTTTTTATGAGAGAGAGAGAGTTAAGAGGGCTATGCTTGGAGTTTCCCTACGTGCTCGAATCAAAAATGAGAAGATCCGTAGGAGAACCAAAGTCACCGACATAGCTCAATGGATTAGCAAGTTGAAATGGCAGTGGGCAGGGCACATAGCCCGTAAAACCGATGGCTGTTGGGGAAAAAAGGTGGACAGAGAACCTGAGAAAAGTGGCAGGGAGCCACTGGATGCAGGCAGCCGGTGACAGTTTGTATTGGAAATCTTTAGGGGAAACCTATACCCAACAGTGGACGCCCCACGGCTGGAAAAAAAAGAAAAAAAAGGAAAAAGGTTACTTTTTTGTTTTTGTATCTGCAAAGCTAAAACATCAAATTCTGGATTCGTATCTGTGGCATTAAAAGCATTAACGTCTGTAACTACGAGCTGCTACCGTTACGATAATTGATTGCTATTAATATTTGATTATCATTCTAATATTATTGATCTAGAACGTTCTGTAACTTCGCTTTATACCAATGACATTAATCACGTTAATAGAATAACCAATCTCTATGATTGACTATGTTTAGATGGCATTGTTTCTGATCCTTGGTAGTTGTAACATCGGATTCTGTTTTCAATATCTGTGGTAATACTTAAGCATGTAATCAATTATGTTTGTGACAAATTACAATTAATATTTGATTATTCTAGCACTATTAATATAGAATGAACTCAAATGCTAATGTATTGCTACTTACATAATATTATGACGTATGATATAACCAATTTGTAGCTTTTATGTAAGATTCAGAGATTGTGATTTAACTACAATAATTAGATACTTGAATTGCCTTAAAAATAACTTGATTATTTTAGTTTACATTGCGGCCTTAAGATGTCCAAATTAGTTAACTGTGTGTAATAGTTTTTTTTTTTAATTTTTGTTATTATTTTGACACCCATCTTTGTTTTGGTACAGCTGGCAATGGAGCATGTGGTTCAATTAAAAGCCCACCTACCTATGGCTATTCATTATAATTGCATTGACGGAGTCCTCACCTGTCTACAATGAGCTCGTACCTTTAAATCTAAGATTGGGTAAGCCACATCAGAGCACACAAGAGAGCAACAACGTCTAGCTCCCATCTAAATTACAGTCGCCATGACCGTATCCTCCTGGAAGATCTATATGTACCGCAATCTATGAAAACTAACAACAACAGAGTGTTGAACGTGGCCTACGTAGGATAGAGTACAGTTATAAATGAAAAACAGGAAAGGTATAGGGCCTCGGCGCCCCTACTCACCGTCTGAGACATTACAATATTATTGAATCAACCTTATTTTATATACCTTATATCTATACGTATTAGTATCGAGTATCAATGACGCAGAGTTGAAAGTAAGTTTTTTCCCTGTTCAAGAACAATTAAGCTGTGCTATTTGGAAGGATGTTACTGACATTTGTTCAACGAAATCCTTACAATTTTTTATACTACTATTAAAAACATTAAATATTTAAATAACAATTAAATAGACACACTTTTGTATAATATTATTAATACTACATTATAGGATTGACATCGAAATCCACTCCAATAATAATACCGTTTAAACTTCCTGTTGGAATCTCTTATTTCCCAAAGGCGACGAAGAGTTATCTAAGTGTATAGACAGCACACAGAACCCAAGGGAGGTGTGCTACAAGACTTTGAAGAAAACGCTCGAGGACAAAAGGTTAATACCCATGAATGGACCCATTATGACTAACGAATAATGTTTAAATGTTTGTGATGTAATCACACAAAAATAGTTAATTGGATTTGGATGAAATTTTATACTAAGACAGCTCTTAATACGTGGATTCCTCGTCTTTAGTATTAAATGACGCAAAATGGATCGCCTATATGGATTTGAATATATTAAGCTCAACGGTATTATATAGTGAGAATAATAATAATAATTTATATCCCAAATGTGAAGAGAGTTTTTTCCGTATTGTCGTAAAAATGGTTGAAATGTTTTGGATCAAATTTGGCAAAAATAGTTCGAAATACATGCGTACTTTGAATTCAGTGTTTACGTAGAAGACTATGTTATAGATAAAAATTTATTTATTATAAATATCAATAATATTACAGTTTAACTTCTTTTCCCAAAGGCTACGAAGAGTTATCCGAGTGTATAGAGAGCACACAGGACCCGTGGGAGGCGTGCTATAAGACTTTTAAGAAATCCGTCGAGGAACAAAAGAATACTACCCATGAATGGACACATTATGACGTACATTTCAATTTGTGCTGGTGAGGTTTTATTGTTTTTAATTAACTGTTTAATTAATATGTAATAATATGTTTGATTGGTATATAATTGGGAATATTTTAATCAAATAAAATAAAATCACAAAGATGGGTCGAGGAGGAAAATTTTGCCATGATTTATTACGGTAATATTTGATTGAGAGAGATTACACTTAAATGTATAAGCTCCAATACAACATAATATTATATGGGACGAACCAACAAAATCAACAGTACTATATTTTCTTACCACTTTAAAATACACTTTTTAACTTCACTTTTAACGCATGTTATAGGTCTTTCTTGAAAAAATAATTGGCAAAGTATTATTCAATGCTGATTCTATTTTTAACAACAAATTATTCAAGTCTGTAAGATACTAATAAATGGGCTTTTGTTGTTCTTATCTATCTTCTATTTATATTTAAATAAAAATAAATTTCCGTTCGTTAGTCTCGCTAAAACTTGAGAACGGCTAAGCCAATTTGACTAATTTTTGTCTTGAAGTATTCGTGGAAGTCCAGGGAAGGTTTAAACGGGGAGAAAATATGAAGACATGGTAAATAGAATAGTAAAAACCACAATTATATTTTTCCATACAAAAAGTTCGTGTCTGTCAAATACGTCACGTTTAAAAATGGCGGTATGAAGTTCGCCGGGTCAGCTAGTAAATAAATAAATAGTAATATTATTTTTATTAATTTTCAGTACCAGAGCAAGATTCAGAAGATGTACCCTCGAGTCTTTGTTTGACTTCCCATCGAGCTGTACCCACAACCAAGCGGTCACTCTACAGAAGTTCTCCGTTATTGTATCTGAAGGAGGCGTATATCAGGTATGAGTATTACATTATTGTTGCAAGAATTAATGACTTTATCGTATACACAAAAAACATTAAAATTGTATACAATAGTACATACACAAAGAACGGTTTTATCAAGGAAATTCATGGACATGGAAAGAGAAGAACAGAGGTCAAGGAAACATACAACAAGATAGAACAAACAATTTTCAACATAAAATAAAAATTTTATAATAAAGAAATAAATAAATAAAAAACAAGAAGACTTAAAACAAACATTATTTATAATCAACAAATCGACAAGTAGTAGTAAGGCTATAGTTAAATATACGAAATTGATTGAATGAAACATACCTTTAATTTATTTTATAAAATCTCTTCCTTACAAATCTAGTGTGGGTTTCACTAACACATTGACGCTAACATAAAATATAACATTAAAATTTTATGTACTCCTAACTGAAAAAAATTTTGGACCCCTTTTTACGAAAATTGCGCGAACGCAGGAGCATGAAATTGGCACACTTATAGTTTATGTGTAGGAGAAGTGCAGAACGCTAATATTTTTTAATAATAATTCTGAAAAAGGACATTAAATCAATAAATAAAACATTACACACACTACCATGAATTTTAACCACTGGGTGACCACTAGTAATAATTATTCACCGTATACTTTATAATTGTAGCATAAAATGCAGCAATAATCGTAAAGCTTTAATTCATTTATTCAGGACTGCGACCGTAACATGATGTACCCAAACTGTCCCGGTGGAGATCCTCGACCCACGAGCAGGATGTTGAGGCGTTTGGTCAGCACCGATGTGAGCAACGCGTCTTGGGACAGGACCCTCGGCTTCACCACTATAGCCATGCTTATTGTATTGGCAATTATTAAATAAATGTTTATCGCAATCTCTTTTTCCTTTTGCACAGAAAAAAATTTCGTTGTAAGTGATTGTCTGTCTATTCCCTTGATTCTTTAGCGGTTTCGTTTATTCTGTTTGATTGATTCTGATTCTAATTGAGTAAATCACTGAGACTCGTAATCATTAGAATTCGGAAATAAAAAAGTATGTGTGTTATTTTGGATCCTTACGTGTATACCGAATTTCATCCAAATCTATAGTAATTTTTTCATCAAAGAGGAATCCATCCATACTCACAATTTTTTGTTTTTATAATACTTTACTAGGATTATAGCATGTATTATTTTACGAGTCATTGTTATTAATTCGAGGCTTAATATTCGATACAAATAAATATTTCAAATATCTTAAATAAAAGATCTGGTGTAAAACCTCGATCGTTCATTAGGAAGCAAAATTATATTATTTTTCCAGACAACCTTTGGGACAAATAAAATATAATAGATATTAGCTTCATATAATTATCCTAGATGAATTGACGCGAGCAATTGTGAAGTCGCACATGCATTCACTACTGGGTCAATGAGGGCATTAGAACTCCTATTATCCGCACTGAATAGTTATCAAAAACCCATTGAGATGCGCCCTAAGCATTTCCAATCGATTCTATCAGTGGCTCAGCTTTTATATGAATTTTTCGTGATCCAGCACTTTTACTAAGGTTCATTTATTGAAAATGTATAAAAACTTTTACTAAGGTATTTAAAACCATACAGCAAGCTAAAAATGTTCTTCTTCAAATTTTCTTCACATTTTGATTTTCCGAAATTGGCCTTGATGAAAATTGTTTTACTACACTATTTTCACCAATTTTATTATGCTTCATTCATTACAAATCTATAGAAACTTTAGCTAAGGTATTTAAGACCATACAGAAAATGTCTAGAATCTTTAAATGAGGTATTTAAAATCTTACAATACACCATGCTCTGGTGGGTTTTTTACCAAGATACAGCCAGCTGAAAATTTTCTTTCGCATATTGAGTTTCGGAAACATTATATACTTGTAACATTGCCTTGGTAAAAATAATATATTAACTTGTGTAACAGACGTATAAACGAACAGAAAACGGGATCAAACTATTAGAATTTTAAATTAGAATAGTTATCATAGATGAATTCACGTGAACAATAGTGAATTCGCACATGCGGTCAAACTACTTGATCAATGAGGGCATTGGAAGTCTTATTATCGTCGAATAGACAGTTATCAAAAACCCATTGCGATGCTCCCTAAGCATTTCCAATTTTATGAATGGCTCAGCTTTTATATGAATTTTTCGTGATCCAGCAGTTTGACTTAGGTTCATTTATTAAAAATCTATAGAATCTTAAGCTAAGTTATTTAAAACCTTACGATACACCATTCTCTGGGTGATTTTTTACCAAGATATGGATAGCGCCATCCACGACTACGATCCACGTTATCGTAGATCATTTCAGGGGAACAATAGTAAATTCGCACATGCGGTTAACGTTAAACCACTGGGTCAATGAGGGCATTAGAAGTTCTATTATCAGCTCTGAATAGAGAGTTATCAAAAACCCATTGCGATGCTCCCTAAGCATTTCCAATCGATTTTATCAATGGCTCAGCTTTTGTATGAAGCTTTTGTGACTCAGCAGTTTTAGTTTTAAAATCCTACTTTTATCATAAATTTTAGCGTTATTCATAATGCCCAGATAATGTGATAAATAATTAAGTTTAGATTATAATTAGTTAGTTGGTCCGATAAAGCCGATAAAGCATAATGCCTGCATTATAAATAATGCCCTTTTTAATTAATTTGGCCCATAACATTTATATACGAAATTCAACGAATTCCGTTCAGTAATTGCGTTGTGATTGCCACACCATTTAAACATCTATACATTCAAACTTTTGCATTTATAATATTACTAAGAATAGTACGAAAAGTAGGAATAATCCAAAAGTTTTACTTCCTGTAGGATTATTAGGATAAACGCACCAACAAACAACGGTAAGCATTTCCAATCCATTTTATGTATGGATAAGGTTTTGTGGATCTTTTGTGGTTTAGTTTTAGTTCATTGTTTGGACGAAGTTTTGGTATTCATGGTTAGACGACTTGTAAGTTTACACTCGCGTAGTTTTAAACTTTTGCAAGTTACGTAGTTCTGTGGTTTCTTAAAAGATGTTGTATTTCGTTATACGAATTATTTTTAACCTTTAGTTACTAGGGTGATTTAATTTAATTTATCAATAATGCCTCAACTGGATTAGTTTTGATGGAATTTCGTATATAGATAGGCTATGAGCTAACTTACGACCGTTTTCAATCATCTGTCAAAGACTATGGATAGATTGTAATCTCAGAATAAATGACATTTGATTGTCAAAAGTCATAGCAAAGGCTATCCGTCGACAGCATATTGAAATCAAAGTAAGTGCAAATAGATAGATTTGCCTGACTTTAGTAAGCAAATCAAGAGATAGATAGAATATTGAAAACCGCCGTTAGATGATAAGCTACTTTATATTGATCCGATTCAACGCGATTGAACCATCGGACAGAAGCCTATCGTGTGCTAAATGATCATCATTCAAGGTGTCACTATAAGTAAATATATGATTACAAATTCTTTAATGAAGTAAAATGACTAGCTTTAGTTATTTTTATTTATTTTTAGCATCATGTTACAAGTAACAATACACAGTGACATCATTATATCAAATCAATTTCCTAGAAATTTTCGAAATTATTAATTAGCAAAATTGGACATGTCTGTTTTACAACATTTGCAAATAAAACAAAGTCCATACACCCCAATTACGGGAATAATTCGCGATATAATTAATTGTCAAAATCCTCTTACAATGGGAGCAATAAACTCGTATTAATTTGCACATTTGTCCTGCTTACAGATACGAAAGCCGCAATCCGTATCAATACATACATTTCAGTTTTTAGTTGTATTAAGACGGTTTATACTCACTGTATTTTAACTCGGTTTAGACCGACAGTTTCGGACCGATTCGGAGGTCATCACCGGCGCCTGATGCGTCCTCCCTTACTTTAGCGAAATATTTGTATTTACCTTTATTTTGGCGTTCTAAAAGCTGTCTCAAAAGTCGCAAAAGAATATACAAATATTAAGCTTATTTCCTGTCATGCCGATGTTAATCGCTAAAATGACTGGACTGGGTTTATAATTAAACGTTTTGTACTATTACGACATATTAATATTGATTACAACACAGACTTGTTTGAGTTTCACGAAGTAAAGCCTACCGTTCATTATACGATGTTTATTTAGCAACTATATCAAATCTGTGTTTAGCAAGCTGAAATCCGAGATATTAATATATTCGAAGATTGCTTGTGCTTGTGGTAATTGTTATTTCTTGAAACATCTTACTGGACTATATAAAATTAGTGGATTCGAGCGAGGTTTACCTCGCGTTATCAAGACCGATCGAATCGATCCGACCTATCTTCATAACCTACCAGCCGATTGCGCTCATCTTCAAATTTAAGAATTTCTTTTGTCTAAATAGTTCACCCACAATTTCACCAAGATCCATTGTTAACCTGATACACTCCACTACAATATACTCCAGATATCGTTGGACAAAAATTCCTAACCTACACAGGCGTCTCTGTTTGAGAGGCGTTGCGAGGCTAGGCAGCTGTGATTTTTAAAACCCTCTCATTTGTAACCTTGTTTTGCCAAGATATATAGATCTTACGTAGGTAGCGCATCTAGAAGGCGTTCATCCTACGTCCCTGTTTTGCATAAGCATCGAAGTTTCAGTTCCGTACAAGAGTATGCTTAGCGTGGATGCTTGAAACATTGACATCTTGGTCTTTATCGTATGCATAATCCACTGTGTCCCAAACAAGTGGCATTCGCGCTTATTGGTCCGATGTAGCCTGAGATAACGTGTCGGTGAACGGTATCGATGTATGCGTTACTCAAGCACGATTAGTATAGAATTTGACTTCTGTACTTCTGTTATTCCACGAAATAAAGCTTACTACTCAACTTACTTGCTATTCAATGTTTATTTATTAGACTGAAATACGACTTGATATTCTTGCTGATTATTCGCAGATTAGCAGAGATTTTCGAGGTATTCGGATATAACACTTATGTAAATTGCATTAAGAGGACCGTATTACTTTGCCTCGGGACAAAGGAACTTAATACGTTTTAAGAGATCACTGGGTTAAGATCGGATTTTGAAGGTAATTTGTAATCGTGCTCTTAGACAGTAAGTTATTTTATTTACGTATAGTAGTATGATAATAATATAATATAAAATAGTATATATAATAAAATAATATACCTATAATAAACATATGTTATATTTTAGTATTAATTTTGCATCATTGTGTATCTTTTCAGTCCTGATATTGCGCAATACTAATATAGTATTATATTATCTGTGACAACACTAACATTCTCTATTCAAGATTAATTTTAAAGTACTTTGTTGTAATTACAAAATAAAATATCCTTATCAAAATTTAATACAGGCACAGATTGGCATATATATAAAGTTAAAATACTTTGTTCATTTGTAAATGTTTAATAAGATTATCGATATTCAATTTATTATTATGAATTATTGCGAAGATTACGGAACAATCCGAAAATAATTTTTTTCGGCTGCACCCGGGATTCGACCTTGAGACGCCTCGATCTGATGCAATCACTAGACCAACGAGGCAGTCAAGTGTAGTATGGCAACTATCCACGTTTTAGTGTAGGTTTATACTTCCAATTTAAAGTTATAAAAACTGTCTTTTTACCTATGTTATTGTACTTTGCTTATATTTATGTAATTATGTACCATATACAGCACAAGCACCAGTCGGCCAACTGGTCGCGCAACCGGTCGCACATTGAATAATACATCATAGCGGCACATCAATCAAAGTCAAGTGAAATTAATGGTATTCCTACTTTTGCTAATTCCCTTATACAACAACGTAATCGTTCGTTAACACTATTCACTTTGTTAAATTATGCATTTATTATTTATTTACTTTTTTTGTTTGCAGTTACACTGACAGAAATAAATCATACGTATATCACATTCTTTTTATGTGAAATGCATGTGCATGGTGTACTATGTAATGTTTATTTATTGATTTAATGTACTTCATAAGCATTATTATTGAAAAATATTCGCACTTCTCCTACACATTAACTATAAGTGTGCCAAATTTTATGCTCCTGTGTTCGCGCAATTTTCGTATAAACGTATTAATATATAGATAGTTCAATTAATATATATATATATATATTTTTTTTATTGGCAGAGCAGGCAAAGGAGCAAGTGGGTCACCTGATGGTAAGTGATCACCGCCGCTCATGAACACCTGAAACACCAGGAGTGTCGCAGGTGCTTTGCCGGCCTTTGATGGACATATACGCTCGTCTCTTGAAGGCCCCAATGTCGAATTTGTTCGGAAATACCGCAGATGGAAGGTCATTCCACAGCTTCACCGTTCGAGAAAAAAAATTCCGGGTGAAGCGCACGGTGGTGGACCGCCAACCATCCAGGTGGTGTGGATGGAAGTTTAGATTACGGCGGGACGTGCGGTGGTGGAACTGTGCGGCTGGTAGTACTTCGAACAATTCCTCAGAGCACTCCCCATAATATATTCGATACAGGACACAAAGGGATGCGACATCTCTTCGTATCGATAACGAATCGAGCCTACCGGAAAGCCTACGGTCATTGACAATATAAAAACAATTAACGCACACTTGAATGACGTCGATTCATTACGTCATTATCAGCGGCCGCAAGTTGCGGCTAAACAATCAATTCTTCATTAAATCGAGTATTGATTCATTTCTATACTAGTTTTCATTCTTCGTCTGCATGGAATGGAATAATAAGAGACACTTCATTCACCAAATAAATAGGATTAAAAAAACAATTCGCATCATAGACAAACATCATGGCCACAGAATTCTAAACACATTTATTTATTTTATTTATTTACTAGCTTTCCGCCCGCGGCTTCGCACGCGTGGGTTACTAATTTCTGTATTTTTTAGAGGAGCACAACAAAAATTTAAAAAAATTACGGTCTCAGGACCGCTGATATGCACATGTCTATAGTGTCTTTATAATTTTCTATGGAAATAGGTTTGACCAAAATCTCACAGTGCGCGCGCCTCTTCAAAATACAGAAAGTTGTAGCCCACGCGAGAGAAGCCGCGGACGGAGAGTTAGTTATTTTTTGAATGTTTTTGGGAATTTAATGAGTGTTTTTTAACGTCTTAATCTCTGCGTTGAGAGTATAAAAATGTCCGCAACTCAACTAAAATCTCACATTGCCACGTGGTATAACATTTTCACGACATTAGAAGCGTATATCTCCAAAAATATTTATTTTAGCAAAGAACGCATTTAGAAACCTCTATTTCATTTTTAAAAACCTATCCAATGACACCTCATTTAATGATATGTTCGCGAATTTATTTTTTTACCCTCCGTTTGCATGTATGGCAAGCCACCCCTAAAAATATTTTTTTCAAATAAAATGTAGATAAAATGTAGATAATAGATGTATAGATAATTCTTTATTGCATAAAGATATACAACACTTAATAGAAGATTGAAACAAACAGGTAAGCCTTAAATAAGACATATATATATATATATCCTTAATGCAAAAGGACGGCCTTATTGCTAAAAAGCAATCTCTTTCAGGTAACCTGGTAGGAAAGGATATGCGAGAAGGGTACGCGATGACGCATAACAAACACAAGTTAGCTGCTAAGGCTTTATCTATAAAATGGCAGTCAACTGCCTCGTTGGTCTAGTGGTTGCATCCTTGACTGCAGATCGAGGGGTCCCGGGTTCGATTCCCGGGTGGGGCCAAAAAAAAATGTTATTAGGATTTTTCTGACAAAGAAATCATAGTAACAGCCCTGAGTTTGGAAGTTGGCGGTGTTGGAACACGAACACCCCCGTGCCCCAAGCCGTCGGTCCTGCGCCTGATCTCTCTCCGGTCGTGTCAGTCTGCCGTCCCATCGGGTTATGAGAGTAAAAGGAAAAGAGAGTGCACCTGTGTTCGCGCGTACACTTGTGCACTATAATATCTCCTGCGCAGCTGGCTAGTCTCTGTTGAGATTGGCCACCATGGCCGAAATCGGTCTGGGGATCTATTATTATAATTATCATCTATAAAATGTCCAATAAGCATCCAAAATTCCTGTAATAATTTGGTTGTCATCCTTTAAAGCGATTTCTATTACAATTTACTATGGAAACAATTAACGACACAACGGTATCGATTCATGACGTCATTAACAATGGCCTTCTGGCCATTATGTGTTGTGGCTAAACGACAATCAATCCTTCATTAGATTAAATACCGATCGTTGATTCTGAATATAAATCGATGCTGACTTATGATTTAAATATCGCTCCATCTTTGTTTGCTTTTTAATTTAGCTGTAATTTTCCCAACATTTATTGGCCCAATCATTTGATTAAAAATATGAGGTTTACTTGAAAATGTTGCAGGGAATTTGGAAAATGCGTCTGCGTCTGCGCTTCTAGCATCGCCATATTGAAAAATGGCGTCCTCTAACAGTTTCTTGGCAGTTTTTTAATTTCTGATGCATGTCAAGAGAGAAATATTTATATAAAAAATAAACTAATGAAAATATTCTACGGTCGATGTATTTACTTTTTTCTTATTTGCGAATAGTTAACACAAGAATCGGGTTACAAGTTTGTAAGAAAGAAAATATAACCTTTGGGTTACGACTGTATCTTTTGTTAAGCGCTCTAAGAATGCCTACTTTAGTTTTTCAGCAGTAGATTTTTGATTCACTTACACAAAGTGTACTATTTTTTCTTCTTCACTTCACTACAGGCTAACATTAAGCATCCTTTTCAATCACAATCTAGTCTAGTGTATAAGACTAATAAGTAATTTTAATTTAACTTAAACTATTTTAAATAAAATTAAGAATGTGTCCATTAACACTTTTCTTATTGTCCCTTTTAAGGTGAAGTCACTATTTGTTGTGTTCTAATAACGCACTATTTTTATTTTTTCAAAGACTAGCTGATCCGCGCGGCTTCGCTCCCGTAGCATAATTATGCTATATAAAAACGGTTCTAGTGAGTTAATCTTGAAAGATAGACATATACTGTCGTCGACATTTTTGTAGATCATTTCAAGAGAAATAATTCTTTTATACATAATTTTTGGTATCTTGAACCGTTTTCGCAGCGCACGCAACGGAAGCCCTCAAGCATGAATAATTTTCCCCGTATTTTTCACATTTTCCATTATTTCTTCGCTCCTAATAGTTGCAGCGTGATGTTATATAGCCTAAAGCCTTCCTCGATAAATGGTCTAATCAACATAAAAGGAATTTTTCAATTCGAACCAGTAGTTTCTGAGATTAGTGCGTTCAAACAAACAAACAAACAAACTCTTCAGCTTTATAATATTAGTATAGATTTAGTCCTTTGAAATCTCTCAAGAATTCCAAAATGACAGTCCAAAACCGACTCGCATAATCAAATTATGAAATCATATTTTCATTTCATCGAAAAACGCTCATGATTATAAACCCTGTTCATGAATTTAAATTGCTAGTTTGAGGTAATATTAACTACATTCTGTAACGAGTAAGGCTGCCGTCACAATGCTACATTAATTTTATGGTAGACTAGCTGTGCATGCGGTTTCATCTGCATATGATCCCTATGTTAGGATAACTAAGAGGATACTATATAAAATCCAAAAAAATCTTTTATTGTATTCTAAAACATAAATTTTACTAATTGATACTGATAGATTGGATAAGAATATATTTCAAATGTAAGATCATACATACCCACCAGGCACGCCAAGTAACTTTTTCGACTAGGCATGCCGAGGGTTAAAACAATGAATGAGATGAAATGAAATGAAATGAATTGAAATGAAATGAAATGAATTGAAATGAAATGAAATGAAAAATGAAATGAAATGAAATGAAATGAAATGAAATTCTAATGCTTCTGTTTGATTTTTCTAGCAAAGTATTGATTTCCCTTGTGAGAGTTTGACCCAATTCATGCTCACTAATGAGTGTCACTATCTTTATAAATACGCGTTTAAATAACTGTCTGATATAGTGAAAACATTAATTTTGTCCGTAAACATGGTTCCATATTCAAGGATCGTGCCTGAAATAATTTTGAGGGCTTTAATACTTATTATGAGGCTGGCACGTCTTTACTGAGGAATTCCTATATTACTATTATGAAAAATAACATTAATAAATCGGATAAGCCGTTTCGGAGTTCAGTCCGTACAAACGACCGACAAACAGAAAAATATTCTAAAAATAATTGTTTTGAATTTAGAATCATAAATGAAACACGAAACACAATTTTTTCTTGAAAATATTAAATGTACAGAGACGGCTAGTCTACGATTTTATTATATGTATATATATATTTATATATTATTTATCGGTTCAGTAGTTTGTGAGCCTATTTATACATAATATTTACAACGAAACAAATAAACAAAGTTTTCCTCTTATTATAATATTATTTATAAATACGTGTTTATTAATGTTATGTTACGATAAAAATATTCATTTTCTCCGTAAATATGGGTATATGTGACCTCGGGCAAGAATCGTGCCTGACATTTGACCTTCACAAGGCTTCAATATATATTACAATGCTTGCCCGTTATTAATACTATATTATTCTGTGTACAAATATCTAAGTATATTTTAGTCACGTGTTCTGTGATGGGTATTAAATGTTTTTTCGACAAATATTTGGTTTTCCGTAATATTAGATGAAGAAAATAACCTAATACATTAACGGCCATTTTCAATAATGTATCAATGATTATGGATAGATGGTTATGTCATATGACAATAGATAGACAAAAGTCATAGCAAATGTATCCGTCGTTAGGATATTGAAATCAAAGTAAGTGCAAGTAGATTTGTCTGACTTACGGCCGTTTTCAATATTCCATCTATCCCTTGTTTTGCTTACTAAAGTCAGACAAATCTATCTATTTGCACTTACTTTGATTTCAATATCCCAACGACGGATACATTTGCTATGACTTTTGTCTATCTATTGTCATAATATAATCTGACGTAACAATCCATCCATACTGATTGATACATTATTGAAAATGGCCGTTAGGTAAGTAAAACAAGGGATAGATAGAGTATTGAAAACGGCCTAAAATGGAATAAATACTATTATAGAATGTAATTGACATCTGTAATGGAATCATTTTTTTTTCGGAGCTTACGTCATCAACGAATGATATTGCATTATTTGATTCTTCATTGAAATTATATCTGACTCCAAATTCCCACGTTTAAATAAAAATCGCAAATAAAATCTGTCATCTAATTTCAAATTTCCAAAGTATAAAAATGGTCATCCATTCAGGATGACACCTTTGGGATCGTGAGGAAATGACCTGTAACCCTGTAACCCATTGTTTATCATATTACATAATTATTATAAAATTAATCCTACTACTATTATAAAGGCGAAAGTTTGTAAGTATGGATGTATGGATGTTTGTTACTCTTTTACGCAAAAACTACTGAACCGATTATGATGAAACTTGGTACACATATAGATAAGGGTTCAGAATAGCATATAGGCTTTTAATCCCGGAGTTGTCATTTAATCAGAAATTACGCGGGTGAAACCGCGGGGTACAGCTAGTTTATAATATATTGCCAGTGAAAGCTTTATTGTATTATATCCACAAAAAATCGTAAAAGTATATTTTTGTGAATTTTAAAAGGGAAACGAATTTCTTATATTACATAACACTACATACCGGGAAAAAAAACATTTACATAAAATAATACTTTTTTAATATCTTCGTTTTCTAAGAAAGTCGGTTAATAAATCATAACATAGGGCCTTCCGAAAGGCACGATTAGAAAAAAATATTAAATTTAATGAATTTAATTCGTTATAAACATCTATGACTGAATTTTAAGGTATAATAATATTCAATGTATGTATGTCAACAAATTTGGGACCGCGTACCGATGCCCTTTAAACCTTTTGCTAATGATATACATGTTATTACGTAACAGGAGTAACGTTCTATAAATAAATCGATCTTTTCAAAGCTTTTGTATGGATAATTTTTGAGAACACGTTATTTGATTAAAATATTTTTTAGTTACCAACAAGTAATCCAATTAATTTAATGATATGTATTTAAAAATTATTTATTCAAACACCGAAGTTGCATTTATAAAATTTGATTTTTATGCATGTATACTTCAGGGACCCATTCGTCTTTATATATATTTTACTTGATAATAAATTCTATTTGAAGTTCTCGGCCCAGTCTGTGCTACTGGTTTTATACAGACCGGTGGCAGTTCTGTCTACACCTGCGAAAATATTTGAGGCTACAATACAGCGCAAATTTTCCCTGGCTGCATATGTCGTGAGGCTCTTACGTGGAATGGAACACAACGCCGTACTCCTGAGGTCTTTAGGTTTCTCTGTACCGGACAGATATGTGTGCAGGCGACGCCGCCCGCCCCTACTGGTTGTTCCAGCAGCAAGGACTAACCTACTAGCAAAAGCGCCTCTAACCCAAACTATCCGTGTTATTAATACCCTCGTGATATTCTCTGCCTAAAGATTAATAAAAATTATCTTAATTTTTGTCTGTTATATAAAAAAGTATTTTTTTTGACTTAGCACTACATTCCCCACGTACGCTTTGCTTCTTTCTCAAACAGTTCGCCTAAAGTTAGCAGTTGTGCGCAGCATTTATCAAGAGCTGTTCAAATAGTTTGTCTGAGTAAATCTGGGATGTTCTTGCAACACATAACAACAGCGGATCAGGGCGAAACATATCGGCAATGTGAGCAGCAAATATAAGTATACTTAAATTCTCCCGTGACTTGGAGAGCACGTTAAGCCGTCAGTCCTGTGCCTGATCTCTCTCCGGTCGTGTCGGTCTGCCCCCATCGGGTGATGAGAATAAAGGAATAGAGAGTGCACCTGTGCTTGCGCACACACTTAAGCACTATAATATCTCCCGCGCAGCTGGCTGATTTCTGAAGAGATTGGCCACCGTGGCCGAAATTCGGTTAGGAGGAACGTATATTTCAATCCTATAGAAGTCTATAAATTCTATTTCAAATTAACAACTTCTATGCTATTCATTGATACTAAATTTACATGGAACTAGTTGTTCCCCGTGAACTCACGTAGTTTTTATGGCCTATATATTTCCTCGATAAATGGCCAATATAACACAAAAAGTTTTTTAAACCGACCAGTAGTTTCTGATATAAGCGCGTTCAAACAAACAAACTCTTCATTATTATATAATTGGTATAGAAAACAAAAATGTATTTTTTACTTTACCATTAGTATAACTAGTGTTTTAGTTATTGACAATGTAAAAATAGACAATGTTTGAGATAATGCTTTTAAAAATACTATATTATATTTAGCAATAACCCGATCGCAAGGGCTTTGGTCTCAATCAACCGTTGCTACATTCTAGAGTTAGTACAGTTGTCTATATAGCATACATTCTAGAATTAGTACAGTTGTCTCAAATGTGCTTTGTTTGGAAACAGTTTGTCTAGAATTAGCACAGCATTCCCCAAGGGCTTTGTTTCAAATACTTTGTCTAAATAAATCTGGGACGTATGGTATGTTTTAGACTTAAATCTTTGTAAAGGGATATAATGAGTTTTGTTTGAGTTTGTAGGATATTGTTTTCAATACTGTTCGTCCGAGAGCTTGGGGCATTTTAACCGACATTTAAAAAAATCATTTTTATATTATATTTTTCATGAAGTTATAATCGTGTTTTGAACAATTGTACCAAAATTCAGCTTGTTGCGAATTTATGTAGCACCGAATGTCTAATTTGACCGGACTATTTCTATTTATGTCATTTCATTAATCATAATTAAACTTATTCACAGCTCACTAGTCAGTACATCAAACTTAAGTGGTAAATCAATAAAATAAAGTTTAAAAATTACAAATATGAAATTAAAATTTATACATAAAAAATACACAAAAGTCAAAAACAAAATTAAATTAAAATCAATTTTGAATTACAAAACTAATTAAACAAATTATTTAGTAAACATTATTTAATTTAAGTGCGAAAGTTTGTGAGGGTGTATTCGTGTAATATGTATGTGCGTTCGTTGGTCTTTCACGCGAAGACTACTGAACCGATTAGGATGAAATTTGGTAGACATATAGGTAAAGGTTCAGAATATCATATAGGCTACTTTTAATTCAAGAGTTGCCACGGGATCAGAAGTTACGCGGGTGATACCGTGGGCTAGTTCTTTATACGTATGTTTAAAAAATAACAAATTCATTCCTTAAATATTAAAAAAAAAAAAAATTATCTACGTGCGGTAACATAAAGTTGAAGATTTTGTTTGTGTGAACGTGGTAATCTCAGTAACTACTGGTCCGATTCAAAAAGTCTTTTAGCCTCGATATATGAATGAATGAATGAATGACTAACCGACTTCTCAAAAAAACGAGCTAACCAATTAGGGGCGTATTTTTATTAGAATCTACCACCGGTTCTTTCACAAGATCAGTTATTCCCAAATACAACGCATTTTAATATTGACTTACTAAGATCATATACAACATTGCCCGGTACGCACTGGTAATAAAAAAGTTACATAACCGTGAAAATGTATAAAAAACACAATAAATTTCAATACGGTAATCGTATTTCACTTAGCACTAACTCGGATTTGCTTGCGGTAAATATAAAATAAACAGTAGATTTATGGCTGAGGGAACATTCATATAAACCGCGTTTATTGTGATAAAAATAATGATAATGTGTTATTGTAGAGAAATTATTTTAAAGTAAACCATTTTCAGACATTTTTAACCCCAGACGTAAAGAGTGGTGTTGTCATGTCTGTCTTGGCGTCATAGCTCCCCGTGGGAAAGGTTTCACTTTTTTTTTGTTACATATTTGATGAAAATCGATTAATCATTTTGAAGGCTTGGGGGTGAAAGAGGTAGAATAACCGCACAAAGCGTACTGGAACAGAATATTGACAAAAAATGGAGTGTTTATTGATGTCGAAATTTTCCATGGGAAGCTGTAAAAGAAGTGATATAGTGTAATATAAATGCAGTGGTGTGATTTTAACCAAAGTGTGTAATAGCTGACTTTCAACATATTAAATATCTAATTTAGGCTTCATGGGTTTGGTCTTTTCTATAAAAATCAATAACCCGTGGCGACGAGTTAGAATTTCGCCACCCTATTTCTACCCGTGGATTTCACGTAAAGTCTTCAGCAATAAAAAAGTGGAAGCCGAGCATTGGACGGTCGGGCCAAGCTCGCACCGGCGGAATTAACACCCGCGATAACACCCGGTGCGAGCTTGGCCGATCGGCGTGAAGCAGTGTTCTTCGTACGGTGAGCGGGGGTCCGGAGGCCTGTAATCCCATTTAATTCTTCTTCCATCCTGTTCTACTTTTCTCCCCATTTCCCCTAATTAGTTATCTTCTTATCTCCTCCCCTTCCTTCAATCCGGTAAGGCATTTGCGATACTTTGATGTTGTAGATGTACATGGACCGCGGTCAGTCACTTAGCATCAGATGAACCGCATGCTGCGCTTGCCATAAAAATACTGACATAAAAATACATTTCACAGACTTTCTCAAATTTCCTCGTATGTGAAAATACCGCTCGCTCGGCCATGCAAGAAAATAAATAAAATTACATCCTCAAGTTTGTAACTTGTTTCGCAAATATAAACTCTTTTCATCTAATGTAACAAATTTATAGCTTTTTTATTTCCACGTGAGAATCGCTTTCTTGTTCATAATGGTTCCACCTGGTTGTTTTGTTATTTTTTTCAGTCTGTTATGGTTTGGTTGAAATGTTAGCTTAAGTTAATGTTAAAAACTTTCTAATTGTCGATGATATATACAAACCCATATATATTTCCTTTCAAGTAATCATTTCAAGTTAGAGAAACAATTGGTGAAAAGAATTTCAAACATTACTGATTTAGAACCATACTTTTCATGGGTAAAGCAACCAATTATTTCTAAGCAGAGGGCCGGCATATTTGTATGCATAATGCATGTATCTAAGAAAGCAACTCATAAAGAAAACTCAGTAAAAAAATTATGAAAAACAATAAGAATTACGGCCACAGTAATATAAAACATTGGTTGAGGTCAACATTTTTGAAAAAACTACAAAATCTCAATATCTCAAAAACAGTGATATTTTTGTATAATCTATATTGGGGTTTTTGATAGATTATTAGCTCAACTATAATCCCCCAAGAGATGCTTCACTCATTACGGGACACCCTGTATATTCGTGCATATTCTTGTGCTTTATAATAGCCTCGGCGCATCTAGCTAGTCTTTATTAAGATTGGTCATTATGATCGAATTGATCAAGAAGTTTGGTATCAAATTCGATATAATGTGCATAGCTATCTGTATTCGAAAATTTAAATGAAACAAAAAAATCAATATATTAAAAGAATACCTTAAAGACGAGTGACATTGCCAGGGGGGTTACGAACATAGTGGGGGTAAAATAGGCAAGTTTAATATGATTTATACATAAGAACGCGAGGTATCTAGCTAAGACACGTCCACTATTACGGTCACTAATTATTACAGATATCATTGCATCGAAGTATAATTTTCGTCTTGGGTGCGGTTATTCATTTTTAAATCGTAAAAAATGGTAAACAAATTATTCACATAAAATCCTATGAATAGAAAATCAGCTTTCTCGCAATTTGTGAACAATAATAAGACGCATAATCATCACATGGGTACATAAAAAACATCGTGAACTCAACAGATCTGAATCTGAAAGTTATATTTTTCCACTTAATCAAAGAAAGAAAGAAAGAAATAAAAATCATTTATTTGACGGACAAGACAGCACAATACATTTAAGACATAAACATTTACACTCTTTTTAATATATGTTATACCGCCGCCAAAAAGGATCAGCATGTGCTAGGAAAGATCCTAGCGCTGGTTTTCAATTAGACCCTTAATATAAAAAAGCAAAAAAGCATAGAATTACATTTTTTCACAATTATATAACTAGCTATATACAATAAATAAATTAGAATCATATAATCACGTACAGAATCAAAAATTCTTTATTAACCAAGTGCTTGTATTTAAAGCCAGTTGTGGTATAATAAAACACAGATGCGAGCTAGCAAAGGATTAACGTAAGAATTGTGGCTTACCGCCGACCGTCCTTTGCGGGGACGAGGAGGGCTTTAGACCTTATTTATTTTAAAGATTCCCATGTACAGTCAGAAGCATATATAACGTGTCCCAAAATTCAACGATAATACGTCACCAAGTGGGCCTACACATAACTACTTAAGGAAAAATAAAATAAAAATTCAATCTTACTTATTTTTTAAATTATAGAAAAAAAAATGATTTGCTTCAAAAATGTTCACCTCCTAAGGTATTTTTGTTACCATGTCCACAAATTTATACAAACCCAACCATTCGGTAGGATATATCACTATTATAGCAATGAGCATGGATATTTCAACAACCGGATTAAACATCGAAATTGCATCTAACTTGGTTCTAAAAGCAGCTGACAGCTTTCCAGAGCCTATTTAAGTCCTATTTTGGTATAAATTTTGGGCTTAGCGACAGCTCTAAGCTATAGAATGATTTATTCTTGGAAGTGTCTGTCAAACTTCACACTAATTTTCCAAATGGAAACACGGAAACTAGATAGCTAGCCTATTGATTTATTTTTCAATTTTGGTTATGTAAGTCGAATTGCTTAATATAGTTATGTAACAATATTATATGGCTTCAAACTACACAAAGCTAGTACTATTATAAACCTATTTTGGTAGAAACCTAAAAAAATAGGTAGTATATTTTATTACAATATCGAAATATTTGAGTATAAAATTTATATGGTATCACTACATAGTATACAACAAAGTCGCTTTCTCTGTCCCTATGTCCATTTGTATGCTTAAATCTTAAAAACTACGCAGCGAATTTTGATGCGGTTTTTTAAATAGATAGAGTTATTCAAGGGGAAGGTATATATATGTATGATAAAATTCTGTTATTTTTGAGGTTTCTAATGTGATGTCGCTAATTATCAATTTATTTCCTCTTACATTGCAAACGCAGGCTGAACTCTACGAGATTTATCAAAATGTGCTAATTTATTTTTTTCAACGTTCAGTTTTTCTATACTGTATTTAATATCAGCAATCTACCCGTGCGAAGTCGGGGCGGGCAGCTAGTAGTAGATAGTCTTTCTTTGAGACACAATATAAAGAAAATAAAAAAAATATTCTTGGAATTAACTCATACCCTTTATCAGTTACAAAATGGAATCGCAAATTGCGTATAATAACAATATGGGCTGAGTATATCTGAGTTCGTTGACGTCGTTCAAAAACTAATTTCGTAATTCTTCCCTCCTGAATTGCAAAGCAATTTCGTTCAAAGTGCCTTAGATATAGGTTCTAAATTCGCTCGAGGATTTGGAGTGGAAATAGCGAAGACGTGTTGCTATGACATAGTTATAACTTTATAAGCTTGCTACACGTTACGCGAGATTTTGTAATCAATTAGCTCAGAGAAAATATTGAACCTAATTGTTCCGGTATTATTCGGAAGATTTATTAAATATTAGCTTCTGCCCGCGGCTTCGCTTGCGTCAAATTTGGATTCTATTGGTGAATAAAAGATATTCTGACACCTATCTAGCTAATAGAAAATCTGTATACGAAATTTCAACAAATTCTGTTCAGTAGTTGCGGCGTGCAACACCAATATTACTAAGTCTCCTTTGAATAGATTTAAAAAACAAAATAAAAGTTATTAACCGACTTTCAAAACAGGAAAAGGTTATCAATTCGACCGTATTTTTTTATGTATGTTTCCGCATATATGCATGCATTATATTTTGCATTGGAAAGAGTAGTGTCAGTGTGGTCCCATAGAAATTTGGTTGAAATCTGATCATGTGGAAAATATTCCAGGGAACTCCTCGAAAATCAACAGAATAAGTCTCGCGATTAAAGTTTAATGATGTTTAAAACAACTGAATTGTGACTAGATGATGTGATTGCCCTTTGCAGGACACTAAAAAGGGAAAAATAATAACTTTTTGCTAAAAAATAGAACCAACTTCCTCACTCTAAAAAGTAGAATTTAGAGTGAGGAAGTTGGTTTTGGAAGATTTGGAAGATTTGGATTTGGAAGTTGGTTTTGGTCTCGTCTTTGTTTTTGAAAGTCGATTAAAAACCTTTTTAAATTATAATCAAATTATCTCAAATCTTTGAGATATGTCATGGCATCTATTAAGTTAAAAAATATGTTTTGTCATATACATTTTCGCGCATAAACAATGAATGATTACCATCCTACGACTTTATATAGTGCCATGCCATAAAATATACATTATAACATTCAGGAAACGAAATAGTAACCCAATAAATTCGAAGCAAAACAAAGGCTAATAAAATAATAATTTTCGACAATTCGAAGATATAAATATGCGTTGGGACGCCCACGTCCGTTCGTTTTTCCACAACCGGGAGGACATTTTTTCCCCATTTCGGAGGGTAAACGTTTTCCCGGAACTGTATGCTTTAAGAAATATGGAAATGTTATCGCATAGCCGGGTTTTCGGAATAAAATCTTATTTTAAAGATGCAAGTTGTGGATAGGAGGAATTTGACTCTACTTTGCGATTTATAGGAATTTTTATAACATTCCTGTGAGTTCTTGATAATCTTGTTTTTATCTCTAAAGCATAGTATAATTGAACTATTTATGATTACTAGTGTCTGCCCGCGGCTTTTGCGGTTACATTCGGGGTCTATAGAATCAAATAATTCAAAATAAATAATTTTCTACTGTGTATGCACTACGTTCTTATACTATGCAAGTTTTCCGTATCTGTTTCGGTTGTCTGTAAGTGTCACTTTTATTACTCATTCCTTAATTCTTAAAAAAGAGGTTTATATATCACCAAATCCAGCTAATAACGTATCTGTATACGAACTTTCACATTTATAATTGACTGAACGAAACGAAGAGGTTGGGGGGGGGGGGGG